>FIZR01028701.1:0-48480 GCA_900060175.1 Ferrisia virgata
AAACAGTCCTATGTTGGGTTCCCTCACACAGAAATATCGCAGGCAATGAAATAGCAGACTCTTCCGCCAAAATTGCATCGCTGCACAGACCTATCCAAAATATCCCTATCCCTCTTACCGACTCGAAACAGTTCATCAAAGCTCAAAACCTATCCACGTTTCAACTATTCTGGCAACAAATTCGCTCCTCAAACAAATTAACAAACATAAAAAATCATACACATTTTCGAGATATAACTTCAATATCTCTAGAAAAGACGACGTAATCATTAGGCGAATGAGCTCAGGTCATTCTCTTCTGACACATTCCTATCTCTTGAACAAAAACTTTCCTCCTTTTATGTCCGACATGCAAATGCCAAATCACCATAACTCATATACTCTTCGAATACCCCAAGTATCACCGAGAAAGAAACCTATTTCTCACATCAAACGATCCTGTACAAGTCCTGGTTGATGATCGTCAAAAAATTCAAAATCTATTATCCTTTTCTTACCAAAACTGGACTAAAACCCCTTCTTTAAACAACTATTCCTTCAATACGACTCTGGCCTCCGTTACTGCAGAACATGGCGTTAAGAAAGAAAAAAAAAATGTATGAAAAAGTTCGATTTGCTTTGAAAAAATTATACGTCAATAAGGGTAGGAGGAAAAATGAGAATAGAAGATGGCACGAGGAATAGATAGTGAATATCAACGTGCAATGTAGTTGTGCAATATGTTTCAGAATAAGTGACCGGTGCCTTTCATGTTTTACAGGTTTTAAGTAAGCGAGGCGATTTATACAGGCGCTTCCAACGAAAGTGAAATTTTTTGTCACCTTATCTATTTGTATACAAGGTGTTTCAAAAAAATACATACCGTAATGCATTTTTTCTAGAAAGAAATCGGCAATGTTTTAATTTACTTTTCTCATAATATGCATTGAAGCGGTTCTTTTTCGAGTTTTTCAACTTTGAAACCGGTTTGGTAGTGTATAACCATTGGTCAACAATTTTCAAAAAATTGAATTTGTAAAAAAAATTTTAATTGGGGTTGTACTGCTTCAAATGCTGATTATTTTTCACTCTATGATATATTTTTTTATGTAGCCCTAATGCTTCACAGAAAAATTACTCCCCTGCAGAAGTAGGGGGTGGGACGGTGTCTTGATTCAACTTGATGGGTATGTAGTATCTCGTCTCTGCCGTTTGGAAACTTTTTTTTTCTATGTCTCAAATTTTTCGAATAAGCGTTGGAAAAGGATGGCAAGAAGTAGTAAAATTTAAAAAATTGAATCGTGAGAAAATAATTTTAAATGTAAGTTGTAGAGTTTTGAACACTGGTTATTTTTCATTCCTTGACTTTTTTTCTGTTTAGCTGGTGAAGGGTGGTGCATTCTAAGAAAGTTGAATTATACCTTCCTCTTCCAGAAATTATAATAACACTTTGGTGCAATATGGAAAAAAAGGTTAAAGAATGAAAAGTTATCAGTGTTTAAAGCTGTATAAGCTCGATTAAAAAATTTTTTTCCAGGTTTCCAATTTTTTGAAAATTTTTGGAAAACTGATTGCCAACTATTGAACTAGTCTCGCTTCTAAAAAATCCATAAAACCCACGTCAATTTGTACTATGAGGATATCAAATCAAAACATGACATTTACATTTGATTTTATTCAGGAAAAACACATTTCGTATTTTTTTAGGACACCTTGTATATTGGTTAAAATTTTTCTGATTTTGTTGCAAGTGCTTGCCCGGCAAAAATGACCTCGAATCGAAATTCAAGTTCGTTCGATTACAGGATCAGAGGATTAGCATCGAGCAGCAATTAGAAAAAATGAAAGATGACGTTTTCGATTTTATTGAGCTTTAAAATTCAATCCCTTCAGGTGCGGAGCCTTTCTTAATTGACTCGAGAGGCAAAAATCAAGATATTATGATGTGCTCCGGGGGAAAGGGTAGATGAGCAAATTGAACTGAAAAATTATTACGATGAAATACATTGCTTTTTTTTTTTTTGGTAATAAATAATACATCACTTTCACTATCGTCAGTAATTCAGTACATCGTACGTGTATATTCCGTCTATACTTGTACAGTCGACTTTAAATACTGCATTGTTTAATAAACACTTAGGCTTCGGTAATAATAATTATAAAATCGTCGAAATTTCGTCGTCTCGTTTAGTGCAACAATTTTCACCAATATGTTAATCGCACAACACGATGTTAATGTTTGTTCGCGTGCGCGGAGATAACAACGCCACCACCGTTTGCTCCCGAGAGAGTTCGTTTACCTGTCGTACCGACCATAATATGAGAGTATTTTTTTTTTTTTTTTTTTTTTTTTATTTTTACATGGGTTTTTTTTTTTTTTTTTTTTTTTTTTTAAGTTTACATGAGTATTTATTATTTTTATTAGGTATTATTATTACTATTATTATTAGTGCTGTACACTTTTTTTTTTTTTCGTTAGTAAAACAATACACATGGTTAGTCGAGCTATTTAAGCGACTCGACTTGGTTGAAAGAATGGAGAAAAAATGGGAAAGAAAGAAATTACCACAATTTATTTATCGTTTCGTAGTACAGTAAAGCTACATAAGTACGTAGTAGATACTTGCGGTGTATTTGTATTTCCTTCCGTAACTTATCGTTTGTTTATGACGAGCAATTTACGTTTAAAAATACTCGCCGCGTGTTCTTAAATACATACGTGCCATGCGGGTAGAAAAAATAAATAAATAAATGAAAATTTACGTCGCACCGTAGAAAGATTTAGTGTATGAAAATTTTCCAGTCATAAGCCGCCGCCTCGTTACTTTGCACTATTCAGTCGAACGACCGACCGGTTTTTTTTTTTCAATACATAATACTCGTATTTTTAATAATGAATCATATGGTATGATTTTTGGGCGAATATAGCGTCTGCGTAGATTGGTCGTCGCCCTTTGACAATACGTTCGTTGTTGCGGCAATTCTTTCGCAGTCTACTGTGTACTTATGTTTATGGAGTGGAAAAAGTCGACGATTTTGTGTAAATTGCTCTACGATCGAATACTTTGTTGAAATTTAACACTTTCTCGTTTGCTCTTACCGCTTGTAAAATGGCCTCGATGAGTTTGAGGGTTGTGCGAGTGGCGAACTTGAACTAAATGGCCGACTATCGGATTTGTGTATCTTTAATCAACTTATAGCTAACGTTTTTAATGTTGTGATATTCTGCGTTTAATTCTCTTCTCACTGAAGTTTTTTCCTAGTTTCTAGCTTTAACTAATGTAGAAGGAATTGAAGTTTGAATTTCAAATGATTTTGTGCAACAGAATAGCATCAGCCAACCAATCGTGATAAGAGGTCCACAAATCTGATAAGCGGTCATCTTGTTCATGTTTGCTGTACATTTACTGAGGTTATGTATTTTTCGAATTTTAGAAGCAGCGATGTCATAACAAACAATTTTTTTCATCATGTTTTCGTTACGTTATTGCGTTTTGTTACATAGCACCGTTATAGAAATTTTTTAAGAGAGGGGTGAAATGTGTAACTTCGAGCGCAGTGAGAGCAAAATTTTGAACAAAAAATGGTATTTTTAAGCTATAAAAAATACATTTCTCGGAGGTTGGTTTCAAATTTTGAAGTTTCATTAAGAAAGTGGTGGGTTTTCTGTGATTTGGGTATTAAATTCGGTGCAAATGTAACGATACTATCAATTTTTCATTCCTAAGGGAAGAGCTATAGCCCTGGTAACCCCCTTTGGTGCGCCACTGAACGTTATATTCATTTTTGTTACGTTTCCATTAATGCTTAAAATTGCAAGATCGTCAAAAATAAAACTGAGATTGCATTCTCGTATAAAAATAGAAAAAATTAAAAAATGAGAAAAAGTTTTAAAACTGAAAAAAAATAAAATACTAATAAATATCTGGCATAGTGAAAAATGATTACAACCATTTTTGGCTTTGTCAGATATTCGTTTTCATTTTATTCATTAATTTTTTAATTTTTTTTTTCATTTAAAAACTTTTTTTTATTATTAAATTTTTTTCCATTTTTATTTTTATAAGTTGTAAAACTTTTTTTGGTTTTTTAAATTTTTTTTTACATTTTATTTATTTATTTTATTTTTTTCCACTTCGTAGTCTCTTTATTTTTAAAATTTTTTCTCATTTTTTTAATATTGTTTTCTATTTTTCTATTTTAATTTTTATTATTTCTCACTGAAAAATTTGTTTTTTTCATTTATTTTCCTCAAAAAAAAAATCATTTACTCAGCGCAATACCGACCAAAATCGATCAGATTTGCGAAATAGGCGTAGATTGACGGCGGATCTGATATTCTGGAGTGGCACTGACCTCGGATCAAAAATTCAGTTATACCCAAATTTGAGAAGGAGGAAGGGGGAGGGGCAGGTGATGTTTATGTGCCAAACTCGCCGCAAAAATGGTTCCTTTTTGAAACAATATCGATTGACAATCCGAAGTTGCGTAACATATCTGTAAAAATCAGCCTGCTAGATCAATTAGGGAGGGGAGACTATGTTCCCTTTTAAATTGAACTAGGAAGTTGAAATTTGGTATGTAGATTTAGTATAGGTGCTAGATGTGCCTTTTGGGTATTTCGACTTTTCATCCTAATTGCAGTCCCTCTGAGCCGCGAAAATGTAATTTTGGTCAGCTTTTCTTACGTTTGAATTCGTTCCTCGCATAAGTTCCCTCCAAATGAAGCTATAAAGTTGAAATTTGGTGTGTAATTTTAGAATTTACCGCTGCGTTATTGGAACTCTGAATTATGTGTGTAAAAATGGAGAACAGAGCGGGACGAAATTCACAATATCGTACGAGGGATCAGAACCATTAAGATGGATGTTTTCAATGCTTTTTTGCGAATAGAATTAAATAATCGTGGTCGATTTCAAGCTTTGCCCTTAGGTCCTCTTTCACGATGGAAGCAAATCAAAATATATAAGGCTTTCGAACAGGCACTATGGGTATATCATAATAAACATTTTAAACACGATTTTATAAAGAAAATTCATACCATTTACACTGTCCAATATGGTTGCAATTCCTTCCTACTCGAGGCTGTGCTTTATATTTCAACATTCATACGTATACCGACTACTACGTACGAGTATAATGGAGAGAAAATTATAAGTAAAAAAAAAAAAAAAAAAATCAACAGGTATAATTAGCCGGAGAATATTATAGGTTACAAGGATACCTGCGAAAGAAATTGATTAGATGCTCTATACATTGTAATATTGGCGGGTCTTTGTCCGAACTTCGCATCCCTCTTCCTTAAATGGGATATTTACGCGGTAATAAAACCAAGTTCGATTTTTGTAATCATTATTAATATCAATGCTATCCGATGCGATGACACAATAGAGTGAAAACGTTCATTTATTTTTGCTTCATTTTGTCACCCGAGCGATGATCATTGAGTTATGTATCGACACGGTGTGCTACCTATTTATGTATTTGTATTTTGTATTGTATATAAAGAAGATGATCGAAACAAAACCAAAGCGACCATAGATGGAAGAGATTCTCTTTTATGTACATTTGTTACGTTATCGGAAACAATTGAACGGACAAATGATCGACAAGACACGCGCACCGATCTTATTTACGTTTCAATGTACTGTATGTACCTGTACTAATACAGTCATAATATTGTGGTAATGATGGTGGTGGTGGTGGTGGTCGTTGTTGTTGTTTTATTTACACTACGTTCACTTTTTTATATTATTACGATTACAGTCGATTTTTCTTCTCTCTAATTTTGGCTATGAACGTGAAAGCGCGGTAGTGCGATGGCGATCGTATTCATCAGGGTCGTGCGAATGAAAAAAAAAAAAAGATCCAAAATGACGAGCTGGAGGTCATCAACGACAGCTATGGTACTGCGGTTCGATTGTTTTCTTCCGCTTAAGATATATGTATGTATACTCATAGTCGATGGCGTGTATCTCTCTATCTGTATGTAGTATATTACGTGAAATGTACCAACGCAATATGTGTGTGTATGTCTATGTATGTGTACACGCAATACGCGTCAACAACTCGACTCACGCACAATTGGCAATGAAACTAGTCAACGAACGTTGCCCATCGTTCGCTTTTCTTGTATTATAGGTAGGTAGGTAGGTAGGTAGGTAGGTAGGTATTCATCGTTAATGGTTGGTAATACTCGTCCTAGTATGCGTATCTGCGCCATACATTACGAGTATACTAAGTATGTAATGTACGTACCTTCTTCCTATATAGGTACCTTTATACCATCATCGTAGCTGCTAGTACATTACATACACACACATTATACTTATGTACGTATATTATACTGTATGTATATGGTTAACATTATAGTCAACAGTTTGTTGAACTTGCGGCGACATTTTCACGCAACACGCAAGGTCTCTCTCAGTTGTAAATATTATTGGCGTCGTCCGCGCCCTTGAAAACAATGTATTTAAATATACTGGTCTGATAAATCCGAATTCAATGAATTTCGAATGTTTTGTTTTGCAAATAGTTGGTCAACACGTTGTCGTGGAATCCCTCCTTCTGCACGTTGTCCATATTATACTTACATACGGTATTCCTCTTTTGTATGTACGTTTAATTTCGGTCTCGTTTTTTTTTTCTTTTTTTCTACTCGAAAAACACTGCCTTTCTTTTTCAACGTTGATTCGAATCATCTCAAATGCCAAAGATGCTGCGTTTATGCAAATATACCAGAGGTCGTGCTGTGTGTAAATCGTACCGACGCGACGTGTGTTTTTTTGTGTTGTATTCTGATTGAAATGGATAGGATTTTTTTTTCTAGGTTAGTCGTGGAGTGGGAAATAAAAAAAATTTTCTAACAAGTTGCGAATTTTATTACACAACGATATTGTCTATGTTAAGGTAAAGGTGCTGAGTACTTTTTTACTGGTACATGTTTTTTTTTTTTTTTTTTTTCAACATTAACCTTGGCATTTACAAAAGGTAACTTACGACACGAAATGAATCTAGATACGTGCAAAAAAAAAAAAAAAAAAAAAAAAAAAAAAAAAAAAGAAAAAAAAAAAAAAAAAAAAAAGAAAGAAAAAATAAAGGAATGAAAACGAAATCGCCCATTGATTGAAGCGGCGCGTGTACCACGACAACACAGACGCGAGCAACTAGTTGAAAAGAAAGTTTGCGAATTAATAGAGTGTACATATATATATATATATGGGTACGGGAGAGGTACACACATTCGTACGTAGACGTACCCCATATATATGTATGTGTGAGTGTATATGTGTACCTTTATGAAAAGAAGAAAAATCAAAAGAGAGAAAAAAATAAACTGTCCCCGGCGGCCCTAATAAATCTATAAAAAGCAATAAATAACACGCTATGGCCCTAAGTAATAAAAATGTTGCCTTTTTTATTCTCGTTTCTTGGCCTGATCTTCTATGAATTGTAAATAGATTGCGGGTTAGTTGGAACAATATATATATACCTAGCTACGTTTGGCAAATATTAAGAGTATAGAAGAAGGTCGGTCGCAGGCGCAAGGTACGTTGGATTTTTTTTTGAATTTTTTTCCACACTACTTCGGACGGTATATTGATTGATAAGACTTTCACTTGTTGACCGAGTTTATCTCGTTTCGGCTCCAGGACTAAAGTAAAGGGTAGTAAAGTGTGGTGAATGGGTTCTGTGATCTTTTAGACACACTTTTGAAAAAAAGGGTAAGCTGATATCGAGTCTAAATCCGATCTATTTGATTTTTCTTTCGGTTTTTATTTTTTTTCCCCGCTGGGTTCTGGAAAAGGGAAAAGGCAACTAAATCGATGAATTTAGGTCAAATTCGAAGTAGTATGAAGTTTAAAGAGTGTATAAAGACTTACAGGGAGAGGAATACTTTCGTTTAGTATGTTAAAATGTCCTTTTTTTTTTCCTAGTACAAGGTCGAACTTGGCTGGGAAAGGATTGAATCTTCCAATATAGGTTTTAGAGTTGTTCTAGATAACGTGGATTATGTATTTAGATAGTTGAAATTTTAGTTTTTCAATTTTTCTTTACCCTCGAAGTCTATCAGAAGGTATATTTATTGGGCTGGTTTCAAAATATCTAGCTCGTTCTAATACTTTTCCGTTGGATTTTTATCTTGTTCTGTCAATTTCCTGAGTGAATATACCTCAACTGTAGATTCGAAAGGGTTCTAGAGATTCACCAGGGACAGGTTTTTAGATCAATAAAATCTGTTTTAAGAGTCCTACAAGATCGATAAAAACCATTTTTGGACTTGTCAAGTATTCGATGTTTTTATTTTATTTACTCTTACTTTCTTACTTCCAAACTAAAATCATCTAAAAATTTTAATTTAATTCATTTAAAGAAATGTTTTAATTGCAGGATTTTTTTCAGATTTATAGTTTTTTGTTGATGAATTTTAGTCATGTTGATTAAATTAAATCATATTCCTTTTGATTTTACGAGAAAGAAAATCAGAATTAATATTAGAATTTTCATCGATCAATTTATTTGACTTGATACCGATGAAAATCATTCACATTCAGAAAGCTGGCTTACTTTGACGGTTGTTTAGCTTTGTAAATGAGTGGAAATTCAGTCATGTCTGAAATTCAAGCAAGAGGTACAGAGGGGAAAAAATTTCAAAAATTGCTTGTTACCCAGTCAACTGTGGGAGAGCATTGAAACGTGCATAATATATCTGAAAACCGACCTTCTTGGGTCAATTAAGAATGATGATATTGGAGGAATGGACGGAGGGGGGCGGGGTGTCAACCATTTGTAACCTATGAAAAAAGTCAATTTTTCTCCCCCCTCTCTCTCCATTATAGTGAACTAAGGGGATGAAATTTGGCACATTGTAGAATTCGTAGATGCTGTAAACGAGTATTTTAGGTGGTTAGATTGTTGAGCTCATTCGCATTCTCTTACAGCCCCCAAAAAAAAGTGGATTTCGATGCTGTTCTGTGCAATTTTTTGAATTTATTTGATATTTTTTCGGCTTATCTCCGACCAAAATTTAGCTAAGTGGTTTAAATCTGATATACGAGGTGTGTTTAAAAAGTATCCGACTTCTCTGAATAAAAAATTATTTTCATCAGTACGAACAACGTGGCATCATATCCCTTTAAAATAGTCTCCTATGGCATCCTTAGCGTATTTTTGACCATGTTGCCACCCGCTAAAGTATTCCAAAAAAAAAAAAAATTATTTTGAGGTACCATTGAGTTCGGTTGTCGCATTTTATATTTTTACTTTTTTTGAGATAACGTCTCGTCTCCTCGAAAATATTTTTTTGCTGTACAATGTTGTCTGGAGTTGTGAGATGGCAGATCAATAATGAATAAATAATTTTCTTAATCATTGTAGCGCAGGGTTTTGCCAAAAATATAAAAAAAATTTGCTGCAGAATTCGTCTCGAACCACGATTAAGAAAAAATCTGTACTCGAGATGGATAAAATGTCTACAACGCGCATTTTTGACTTATTCAGCAATCTCTCAGACACTGGAAAGTTGACCTGCTGGCGTGGAAACTTCAATTTCAGCAACAGTGATGTCAGTATTGGTGGTTAAGATAGCCCTCCGTAGCATTTGCTTTTTGAAGGTGCTATTATGCAGTCTTTTATCAGGACAACACCCTTGTCACGATATTCGATAATATTTTGAACTTTCTGATTAGTTTTGTCTAAATTATAGCTCATCAGATACATTTCATGATTTGGAAAAAACTGAAAATACGACGCACCTCTTGAACCCTACTCAGTTCTAGGCGTGGTTGAAACATGAATGGCAAAAGTTACCCACTTGAAAAAAACATTGCCCTGTTTGTTACTTATCTAAGGGATATCTGTGCTGAAAAATGCCCTTTCCTCTACTATATTTGTTGATCAGCTAAAAAATGAGGTTGGATATTTTTTGAACCGACCATGTACTTTTCGGGAGCCTTCTCAAATCCGTCAAGTAGAGCTTCGAAAAAGTGAGTTTTTGTCGTTTGTCGAATTTGACCATTTACCTAGGAGTTGAAAGCTGGCATTGTGAGATTGTAAAAAAACAGACAATATCGTGACGTAAGGGCGAAGGCGTTCGTACGTACATAGACGAATAACGTAGATAATTTACGTGTTCAAATGGTACACGTCTATGTAGGTATGAAATGTTCGAAAGAGGGACGATGACGACGTCGACCTATAAATGTGGATGGTACATGTTTCGGGTCGTGCTCGCGCCGTAATACTCGACGATAATTATCCGTATACACACTGATATTAGTATGCATACGTAAGTAATAAGTATACGTCGAATTACGTACACTTACACACACACACACACACACAGGCACGAAATAGCGACACTCGAACTAAGAGTACATTTCATTATTAAATAAGAATTCTTGCATTTTTTATGAATGAGAACCTACTCGATAACAAAGGTGGTAGGGCTGAGTAGCGTCGCGTCCCGCCGCGTTCCTCATAATACGGAACAATATGAAATACAAAATGCGCACTAGGAAGTGTTTCTAGCCCGTAAGTCTTAAATATGTACGAATATAACGAGTATTTATAATCCTATGATAATAACGTGCGGTGCCATTAAGAGAAGAAAAAAGCGTAATGCTGCGCAGTGCGCCTTACATCGCGATCGACGCGTCAGGTTGCGCGTCGTACATATTACGACGATGTCGTGTGTCATGTCATCAGCTTATGACTAAATCTCATTCTTGTACACCTGGGTCTCGAGTGTACCAAAATTATCGCGATGACGAGTACACTTCCTATGCTACACAAATGCATTGTGCACGGTGCACGTTATTGTACCTATGTAGCGGTTTTTTTTTGCCTCGTATATTTTTGTAAATTTGCTTGCCAATGATTTAGAAGTATTCATCTACCTACTTACTTATCGCTAGTGTAAAATACGCTCAAGGAGGGGGGGTGATATTTATAGGTAGTACAGTATGTAGATGTGACCGTTGGCGAATCGATTAAGTCGTATTATTTAATGAGCTTGTCAAGACATTCGTCGATAACAGTAAAATCTTCGGTAATAAGGTCATTACGAGCTTTCTTCCAGCATCGCACTGGAAGGTCGTCGATTTTTCAAGTTTTAATAATTTTCGCGCGCAGTGCGCACGCGGAACTGGTTAAGGTCAAATACCTACGCGTGCGCACGCGCAACATATTATTTTTTACTAATTTGCATCGTTGTTGGTCGTGTCGCTGTGTTCTGCGATATCGCGACGATAAACCGGGCCAGCGCAATGCAGCCGATGTGTTGGATTTTTAATATTTTACATAATGCAATATCAATAATTATTCGTATACCGCAGCTTACATACAGAATGTTAGAAATGAATTTGTAATTAGTATAAGCGAACTTGTATACACGATGGGCGTCTGAGAATTGGAAGGGGAAAGCAAGGTGGATTAAATTTGAAAATATTCGTACCTACACGACGTACTGAATATAAAAAGAAATAACGTATATATTTGTGCATATAAGTATATTGGATTACGACTAAAACGATGATTAAATTATAAGAAGTATTTCGATTAAATATGCTTAGCAAGTGTATATTACACAGTAGTTGTCGAGGGAAGAGAAAGGGAAGATTCAAAAACAACGTTTCATATATTTTTATGCATTTGCATGTATAAATGCAGATGTATAAAAGTAGATATTTACGGCGATTAAAATGAAACGAAAAAAAAAAAAAAATTATACATATGTTCATTCGTTGGATGCTACAAGAAGACGAGAAATTAGGGAGGAAGCTATAGAAGAGAAAGAAAAATAAAATAATCGGTTAAATAGCGTAAAATTTGCTAATCACGCTAAAACGGCCGTTCTTTCCGTTGTGTTAAAATGTTCCAAGGACGTGTGTACTTCCGTTTTAATTTTATTACCTTACTCGTCCAGCTTTATTTAGTCGATTGACGCGTTTAATTTCTTAATTGAAAAATCAGACGCTTACGACAGCGATAATTGTCTAGATGGTTGTTGGACGACGACGACGATTTACGGATGGATGGTCGAGTAAAGGGTGTGTGGGATGATCAGGCCATTGGACACGAGCAAGAGAGAGATTTTACACCATAATTTAGATCATATATAAATATATGATGGTATGTTCAATCGGCAAATGTGTACGAATTCCAATCAACAGTGTAAAGGGTAAGGTCTACGCACCTTTGAGGAACAAACTGTATGTATGGAGTTCATTAGTTTATAATCAATTAAAAAGTCAAATTTTTGATCAGATTTTGTGAAAATGCATCGTGTACAATTTTATGGATTACTCTGGTGCGTAATCTACTATGCTGTGTGGAGTTCTGTCTGAAAGTCATTGGGCGTCATTTCCGAATTAATTGATTAAAATTGATTAATTACCGTGTAAGAAACACATATCATCTACATAACTCGTTAATTAGTCAATTAATCTGAAAATTCATCGGATAATTTGTAACAAGAGTGATGTTTCTGCATTTCTTATCAGAGAGTTGATTCGAATCGAATGCAAATTGTTGGAGAATTAATTCGTTAAGCGTTTTATTAATTGAATCGATTCTCAGATGGCAGATATCAAAGTGTGTTCGCAAATTTAAAATCAATAATAATGTAATTTGAGAAATACGAATTATGTTCAAAGCTGCGCAAATTAGTGCAATAATAAGTAAGTCCTGTGAAATGAGAAAAAGGATATCTTTTTATGGTATTTGTATGCGAAAGTGGTTTTTTTATTCGTTCCACTACTGTTCGTGATTTTGCCATTACTATTTTAAAATTGAAGATATTGACCCGACACCAAGATCTACAATCGCGTAAAAAAATCTAGCTATAAATTTTTCCATTTTTTTGTCATTTTTTGCTCTAATTTAACTGGACTTATTGTCTCGAGCTTTATGCAAATTACGAAGAGAAGCTTAGAAGAGCGGGGAAGGAGAGATTCAATTCAGTCTTTGCAATTCGTAAAAGCAACAGATGGGTGTTTTTTCGCAGCATTTTAAAAATGGAATTCAATTTGGATTTGTTTGCTTTTGAAGGGCGAAACTAAGATACTTTCAGGAGATGGAATTATTTAATGAAAATGGTAGCTTAAACTAAATGTGGATTTTCATTTACCTTGGCTTCAGTTTTTCATTGTTCAGATTAAAATGAAAAATTTAATCATATTGAATGAAATCACGGTGAGTTGAAAGAATTTTCAGACCCTTCTAAGAAATAAAACATACGAATAAGATAAATGAAAGAAATAAACATAAAAATAGCCCAAGCGAATTTAAGAGCAAAATTTATCGATCACGAGTTGATTAAAAAACAACACGAATTCGTTCAGTATGGAGGGGCGGAGGGGGGCTGCACTCTCGCTTTTTTCTCAATTGTGTTTCTAGTTTTTGTTAGTTTTGACACTAATTGCATTGAGCGCTGATTGCATTCCAGTTCACTCGCTGCTGACCATTTATTTACTATTTTCTCAAGTGATGACTATTTTTGATTTGAATTCAAAATGAATGAAATGAATGCTCAGTGGGAGGTGCACTCCTCTCGCTTTTTACCTAATTCAGTTTTTAGTTTTCGTTACGTTTCTTATTTTTCCCTGTAGAGGCGCTCTTCACTAATTCTAGTTCGACAGTCATTGGTCAGAAGTTATTCTTTCTCTAGACAGAAATCTGAAATAATCTATGTCATTATCTACATCTGAGCTCTTGACTAATCAGAATATTTGAAACAGATTGAACAAAAAATAGTGAACAGCGCTTCTTATGGAGAACTCTCGAGTAACTTTGGACAAAAAATTTCCATAATCCCCTTAACACTTTACCCAGTGGTTTCCATTTTGGCATTTCAGTGCGTATGCTGTCTTCTCAAGTAATGACTAATTTTGTTTTGAATTCAAAATAAATAAAATGAAGTGTCGTGTAATTTTTTTTGTAATGATTTTTTTTTACTGTAATTTTTTCCGAGCCGCATAAAATTGTCAGCTCTTTCTTGTGTATCGAAATCACAATAAAACTGCATTTCGAAAGAACAAAAATATTTTTCATTCATTATTATTAGTATTTCTAGAAAAAAAAAAAAAAAAAATGAAAGGAAATAAGCGTTTGTGAAACTGAGAAAGCAACCACATATATACTATTTAGTTCAGATACTAGTCACCTGCAGCGCTGAACAGAATTTGGCAAAATGCGAGAGTGGCTCGTGTATTGGATTCGTTGAAGTGTAATTTTTCATTTTTTCATTTCCTTTGAGCAATTTTTTGCTCAGTATCACGATTTTTTCACTATATTTACTATCTGTTGGTTACTTTGAAAAGTTATAAAATATGATTCAGGTTTCTGAGAAGCATCAAAGATATGTAGAATTTCTAGATCCCAACTTTTAATTTTTGTTTGTTTGAGATAAGACTCAACTTAATGAAGTTATCACCAAGATACGAAGTGCGCTGATTTTTTTCAGAATAATCTTGAAAATACTCGGTTTCTTGGATATAATTTACCCGAGCAATATTGAATACGTGTATTTTACGGTATTGGCTACCGGTATCCTAGCATAGTGCAAATTGATTTTAGAGGAAAGCCTGCTGACACGCTGGATAATTATGTACCAATACAATGAACGAATAATGCAATCACGTATTAGACATACTTCATAGTACAACCCTATGGTATCCGATATTCCATACCGTACTCCATTAAAAGGAGAGTGCATAATGTTTGCAAATTCTGTGAGAGAGAGAGAGAGCCAACTACAACGTAGCAATTGACCAATAATTATTGGCTTATGAAAATGTATACGTATACTGTAATGGTACGATACGATGCATTACAGTGGGATTATTAAGATGGTACAAAATGTATTGGGGAGAAGTGGGCGCAATACTCGGATGTGTTGCATCCGATATCGTCGACCATACATTATATGCAATGAAATTGAACGTTTGCCAATAAATCGATGGATGCGAATCTCATCTTTACCGGTCGGTCGTATAAAGTACCTAAGTATACCTTCAAGTACGTACAAATATGACATTCGTCGATGCAAGTACCAAGTACATACGTATAAATGCGCCGAGCGTACATTTTATGGTTTCGATTACATAGTTGTATGCGTCGATTGCACAATGAATTATATTATCGAAGGTATACAGAGTACTGGAGGAGTGCGCGGTGCTGCGTCGCAACTGGTCAGCTGGCGTTATAACCGCATTACTTTTGCATCGCATCGGATGGGGATCAGCTCCTGCGCCGGTGCTCGATCAGGCGAGGCGTCGCCTATAAGTAATTTGACAAGAATGGCCGTTTGCCAATGGTACACATATACATTAACATTATACAGTATGCGACGACGACGACGACGACGACGTGTAAGTTAAACACCTGCGCTGCGTAAAGACGCAACGCGACGACGCCTCCAGTTCACCTTCCTTTGAACTTTTAACCAGTTACCACGCCGAAGCTGTTGGTACGATTATGGTTCGTGTACTCGTGTTATCATGATAACTAAATACACGTACCTACCTTATACAATATGAATAAGCAGCGAACGAATCGATGAGGTGTTTTTTTTTTCCAAAGTACGGCGCATGCGCCCGTTGTTCAATTGACCTACATCCAAAGGACGCTAGATCAAATCATACAACAACCACGAGAATCGAATGCTGCAATGGCACGCTGCGCGTAAAGACGCGGTGACGCGGCATGGGGCATAGCACGGCCCATTCACCATACCACAAAACCTGACACGACGAAGGGAAAGGTATCATGTAGGAAGATGCGATTTGTTTGGCGGTCTTGTGAAGTGAGTTTGTTGCGCCGCCGACTGCCAAGTATGTAGTTCCGGATGTGATAGCAGTGCAGATTTGCTAGCGAGAGGTATCTGCTTCAGAGATGGCTTGGTTTTTTTTTTTCACGTAGACGCTAAAAATTTTTACGAGTAGGTATATTGTAGAAGGGCATCGGACATGGGTAATTATTCTAATTTGTTAATGGTGATGTGAACGTCGTATTACGTAGTATCAGTTTCAATTTCATCGGGTTCGTTGTGAGAAATTATTACTCAATTTTTTTTCATCTCTATGGTTCTTATACAGATGGGACTATTTTTTTTTTTTTTTTTTTTAGTCATGACAGTAAATTTAATCATTTTTGTTTGTCAGTTAGTTATAGGTATCTTGACTATTATTTTAATTATGGATTTAAAGTTCAATTTGCTTCGAAAATTTGCTACGAGTATAATTATTTTTCTATAAGATTTCAAAGTTATCATTTTTAAAAATTTCCAATGAATGAAAATTCAAAATCTTAAGAAGTACGAGTAAGCGAGAAATTCGATCTCTTCCTTTAAAGTCTCTAAGTTTAAACCTAGAATGATACTCTATCTAAAAAAAAAAGCTAGATATGGAAGATGGTTTCAGATTCAATCCAAGTCCAAACTACATAGCTTTTTTATATTTTTATAATTTTTTTTTCTTCTTTTATAAGTTCCAAAAAAATTGTGCAGAATTTTCGAGTTTCTACTGGTATTTCCATTATTATGAGAAAAAAATAATAATTTCCATAAAATTCCAATTAATTTAATGTTGAGCCAGCTTGAGATGATTGGGGGGGGGGGGGTCGTAGATACATATTATAAAAAGTTGTGAACTTTACGTTAAACGGTTTTTAGAGTCATTGAAAAAAAAATTAAAAAGAATAGTATTAAAGCCAAAATTTTACTAAAAGTTGATTTCCTAATTGAAAAAAATAACGAATCGATATTTGTTTAAGTCAGTCTGGAAAAAGAGGAAAAATAAGGCGAATGTTATTACTTTTTAAAAATTTCTAAAAAAAGGAAAATAATACACTAATGGGCTATCTTCACATATAGTCGCTCGCTCTTTCGAATATTTCATGCAGCCCCTCCCTCCGCCTATATCTTCTCCCAGATTTCCGACGGCTTCTATCCTATTGACAGTACAGCTTGTTCAACCAAAGGCAGAGATAAGACGGAAATTTTAGAGGGGGGGGGCTTTAATTCCTTTACCTTCATCTTATTATTAAAAAAAAAAAAAAAAAACGTGATGGTGTGAATTTTTTTTGTTGACTTTATTGCTTTTAATCCTTCTGTAGAAAAATCAGGCAGTATTGCGGGGGCAAAAAATTTGCCAACTACTACGAATAAAAGGCTCGAAAGATGAGTATTTAATGGCATCTGTGAACTGAAAAATTGTAATTTTTCCTGATTTTACTTCTGCGAAGCGTTAATTTTTTAGATTTTTGTGAGACCATTGATGAAGGAAGGGGGAGAGGTTAATCAACATTGGGCTGCTTGAGCCCTCCCATACACCGCCTATGTGTGTTGACTCATACTTGATATGCAAATCGTAATATTTTCAGCTTTCAGTGTTGTTTTAAAATTGATAAATAGAACGATAAAATAATGTTACGTAACAACGAGCAACTCGCTAGTCGATCCAGAAGATCAGTACTTTCATCAAGGTAACGGGCACCAAAGAGGTAATGAATTAGTCATCAGTGTATGAAATGATGAATGGACCAAGGAACTCCTCCCGAGTGTTCAGTATAAGAAAAAAAAACCAGGGGTTTAAGCCGAAAGAAAAGTAGGAGTCGAACTTGGAATTGATGTATAATATTTTTCATCAATAGGTATAATATATGATGTAATAGCATTGACGAAGCACTGCAAGTTATCATCATCAATGTGCGTAAATGTGTATGGTATCTATTGATATTTAGATTTCATCATTCAACTATCTTAATATCGCTTTTAAAAAAAAAAAAAAAAGAAAAAGAAATAAGATCTTCGTAAGCAGAAAAAATTACTGGAAAGTCGACCCTGAATAAAATCACTTCAATTAGGCTAATATACGTAGCTCGTGTAGAAATTATTTTTTTATAGCATATTTCCTGCAAAGCGTTTGCAATACTGAAAAGATTTTATTAATAAACTACATTGTTGCTGATAGGTTCTAGAAATGTTCAATAGGAGCATTTTCTAGCCATTGTCATCTTAAATTTGATGAAATGTTCCTCGAAGGTCCAGATAATATTGACATTATTTTGTATACGTAGGGTTGTTCCCTACTACCTAATCGGTCATTCAGTTTTATATTGTACTGCTCGTGTTTTGTTTCATATTTTCCACATTATATTCGATGGTTGGAAATTATACCGATTATGAGACATAACTAATTGTGATCATAGTCGTCCTTCGCGCGAGCAATGGCGTCGATGATAAGCTCCCTACCGGGCATCGTGTATCTATATACTTTATAGCATCGTACTGTATGTCCAATGCTTCCGCGATATTTCCATCGCGATTATTTATTATTATTATTACAATTACGATTATTAATTACGCAGAAACGTGGGTTCTACTTGTACATATATACTAAGTATTTCATGTACCTGTACTTGTACTTGTACACGTATACTACTGATGCGAGATGTCGGACGTGTCCTCGACCGGAATATCATGTTTAATGTGTGCAGATGGTGCAGAAAGAGGCAGCAATCGTATGTAGTAATCGACGCGTGGATTATCAAGCGCCTTCAATTGTGGAATATCATTTCTTTTGACTTCTCTCTTTTTTTTGTTTTTCGTAGTCAAATTTAACTCTTTTTTTTTAGGGTTCTACGTTTAGAATTTATTTTGATAAATTTTTCACAAATTCCGCATTCTTTAATGATAGTGTCTTATAGCACGCCTTCGAGTTTCACGTAAGTAAAAAAAAAAAAAAAAAAAAAAACGTTCAAATTCAAAGTTTTTAAAATGTAAAAAATTGGATTATATCCAAATTCGGTCGCAAAATTATAAATGCTTTCTTTTTCATCGTAAAATTTACTATAAAAAATTAAAACGAAAAAATTTTGTAATTTTGGACTATGGTCGTTTTTTAAGGGAACCCTATACTTAAAAAAGCAAAAGGCTCCATTCATGTAATTTTTTTTTTTTTAATTTTCACGTATGTTTAATCACGAATCTGGAATAAATACTAAATAACCTGTTTTGAATAGTTTTTGGTTTTGAAGCATTAAACCACATTTACCTGGAGCTAGTTCAGTTCTTGCTTGACTGTTTATTTCGTTTTAAATGATTCAGTGCCTCACGTGTTGAAAACTGGCAACTTAATATACACCAGAACGTATATTTGATGTTGGGAACGCTGTTAAGCACGTTACGAGGATGTTCTGTTTTTAATTCTTTCATCTGTCGCTTCTTGCTATTTTCATTTCTTTTATTATAGAGAGTGCCACATACGAAAACCATGAACCTTCAAAAGCTAACATTTCAGCTATCCTAGTATAGATGGTGTTTAGTGGCATGTTACCCAAAATGAAAAACTGAGTTGTGAGGTAAATATAAAAATGCACATTGCTATAGGTACATCTACATAATATGTAATTGCAACGTGTGCACGCAGTGTAAGGCCGAATTATTTTTGGTGCCCAGCATTCTATTCCTCAGTGTTGAATGTTCAGCAAGTATTTTTTGGGAGGGTGGGGGGCATATTTTGAATTTATTCTGAGATTTTTAACCAGTTACAAGGTAAAAAAAATTTGATTAAAATGTGTTCAATATAACTATATTTTAAATCACCAAAAAAGACAAAAGATCTTTTAAAAAACACTAATAAATAAATAAATAAATAAAACAAAAATTTTTTGAATGTTTTTCATTTTTTAGAACGTGTTTTTTGTACCATGAAAAAATCTATTGTGAAAATTTTTGCTAAGTAATTTAGTTTTTTGATCATCCTATTCAAAAATGGCAATATTCTTCATTGAAAATGAGAAAAATTTCATTATTGAAATTAATTAACCAACGAAAACAACAAATGGAAATGGATAAAAAAAAAAGAAAAACGAAAATTTGTAAGATTATTGTTTTATATGGGGCTTTAAACATGTTTAAAATTGTTTAAACCCCAAATATTGTAGGCATTTTCGACTACATATTATTTTACATGTTTTGAAACGAGACAAAAACTTTTTTGATCTTTTTTTTTAAGAACTTTTTTTGTAGGATTTTGAAAAATTTAGTTTTTTTTAGAATCCACTTCCTAGTGTTGTAAGACTGGAGCGGAGAGAAGTATTGCAAATTTTTGAAGGAGTGAGAGTGATAGTGAATCCAACGAAGCGTGTGGGAGCACTCTCGTGATGGAGTGTACAGTAAAGGAGTGAGAGTGGCAGTGTCAAAAATTTCAGTATTCCTCGCTCCTTTACTTTTTTTTAGTTCACTTAGTTGTGGTTATCGTATATTGTTTCATCACAATATTTTTCAAGTACTTCCTTATTTATTGTAGTTGAAAAAGTAATTGTTCCTTTTTTTTCAATTTTAAATAAAAAATTCATTTCCAAATTGATTCATTTCATTATAAGCAATATATTATCAAACTATCAAATCAATTCATAATTATGAAAAATAAAATCAAGCAGTGGGGACTGGGATTACTGTGAGTGAGAAGAGTGAAGTTGATTAGAAGTGAGAATAACATGGGATTGAGGAGTGGAGGAGTGTTGTAAGAATGGAAATAATCCGGAGTGAGAAGCATTCGGAGTCCGTGGTTTGGGCCAAAAATTATTCAAAATGTGGTCTTAATTTCATGAATGTAGATGCATTGAAACTAACCTTTACTTTTTAGTCATAAATGATTTCTATCCTCCTCACTTTTTTTTTACTGTATCCAAATCTGGGTTAATGTTTTGTAACCTTATTACTTGTGCGAGTATATTTTGTAGTTGGTACAAAAATAGATTACGTAGGTATTTCATTGCATGGATGTGATGCGGTTGATCGTGAAACAAATATTCATCTCGTAAAAAAAACAAAACAAAAAAAAAATAACAAAACAAAAGATATCAAAATTACTTTCCAGCATTTAAGTATATGAATCGTCATCTGACCGGTTTGTAGAATTTATTAAAACTCATCTGCATATTCTTTTGAAATGAACTGTAAGAATGGATCTTCCGGCTGGTCCTTTTCACCGAGAGGCACCCCTATACAAATAATTTTTGTATACTCGTTTAGAAAAAAAAAACGAAGAAAAAAACTGAAACAATACTTTTGGCGAAGCGCTTCAATAATACATGTATGTAGTAACTAATAAAAAACTTATCCTCTCCCAGAAGGTTTAAGAAAAAAAAACCGTGTGAATATTAAAGATTTCGAAGTATGCAAATGCCAAACGAACACCCTAGTTAGAAACAAATGCAGTTTTTTTATATTATGCTAATAAATGCAACACTTCCGTTGTACGACTGATGAGAATTGTTTAACGGATACCTTGCACTGTGTGTGCTATATTATAATCTATACTATCCATAGCAATTGTGAATAACGCTGTCGTTAAGACCATTTTCCAAATGCTTATTTTAATCATTTCATTTCTGATGAAAAAGTTCAGCTTGGGCAAAGTAGATATATTGATTAATTTATCAAAAAAAGTCGTTTTGTGGATTTATATAATTGGTTTAATCGTCTGCTTAAAAGTTTTGATTTCAATTCGTGTAAACTAAATATGACGCCGGTTTCATTGATGCTACATTTTTACCAGTTTGTGCAATCGTTGGTATAGGTAAATGTACTTATTATGTAATTATTATCCTACTTAAAGGCTTCAACTTGTGTGGATATGACAAAGTGATCATCCAACGTAAAGCAGTCGTATTTTTACGCTGACATGTGAGGTTCGTTGCAACAGAAATTTTTTATGAATTTTCTCGCAAAATTAGATTGGATTTTACGTTATTTTTACATTTCTTATCTACAGTGCGTGGTGAAAAACAATCGAGTTTTCGTGATTCATTGAGTAATAATTGATATTAAATTGAAATGAAAATTTTTAAAAGAACATACTCGCATATGTGTACCGACTTCGACGTGTTTTCAAGTTAATCAAATATGTCCGTATGCTAGAAAAGATTTATGTTATGAACTTGCCATATGCAACATCCGTAAAAGCTTTCAATAGGATAAATTGAAATTCACAAAATGCGCAAGCAAAGTAAAAAAAAAAAAAATAAAATAAGAAGCAGGTATAGGGAGTGGGATAGCATGGCGTTTTTTTCCTGGGTAATCTTTTTTCCTTTTTAACTTTGATTTATATTTTCCCTCGGTATCGTACTGTCTTTCCAATTTGGAAAGAATTCAAGAATGAGTTTCAATGAAAATCTACTGAATTAAACTACTCCGATTTTTACGTATGGAGCTATTTTAACGAATGTAAGAGGTAACTAAATTTAAATTCGCCTTTGAGCGCAAATGCAGTATACATAAATTATACGAACTTTTATATTCTTTTTGAAGATTAGATGAATGCCCGATGTGAGAACAATAAGTTGTTGTAGTAGGCTTATACTTTCTCTATGTATATAAATATACCTTATTAGTTCTGCATGTTGATTTTCCAAAATTCGCTAAATGTTTTCAAAATGCAACTGATGTCGTTGGAAGAAAGTTAGTTACATAGTCTTTATTTACGTGTAAAAAAGTATCAGCTATATATCTATAAGCATCCGTTTATCAAATTCAATAAATGGTCAAGGTTAATTACGATTCACTGTTCTATTATTGGTTTCTACTAAAATATTACACCAGGAGTCTTGAATTGTAAAATTACGTAATTATCAAGATATAATATGTGTTTGAAAATAGGAAGAATTTTGCATTCTTGATCTATGTAATTAAGTACCAGCGCGCTGTACTTTCATTGCTAAATTTTTTCAACAACATTTCTGGAGTAGTTTAACCCGATAATGTTTCCAGTAAAAAACTACTTTACGACAAAGACGCCATAATTTTTGAACGAATAAAGAAGTCATTTAAGCGTGTTTCGCGAAAAACGCGAAGGAGGGATCTTTCTTTATCCCTTATTACGCGGTTGATGGGAGTTTCGAGAATAACGAGACACACGGTTGCCTACGGTGTTGAAATGGCAACGATAATGTTTTCGCAATGGAGGAAAAAATCGATGTCGTTATAGGAATGTAAAAAAAAAAAGTATGGAAAAATTTCGAGAAGGAACATATTTTTACTGGATGTGACTCAAGCTCGAATACATTTCAATCATTTTATCGTGTTGTGATTGTTTACGGAATAAATATTTGAAATTATTCTGGAACTATTGAAACAGATTGCCGATTAATGAATTTTTAAGAACGATGAGTTTAATTCGAAGAAATTTTTGTGTAAATTAGCTACGTTTTCTCTGGTATGAACGTATGCTACTGATTTATTGTTATTGGAAAAGCTCCCATGCTTTGCAAAAGTAAACTTTTTCTATTTTTGAGGTGAAAATTCATTCGAAAAATTAGTGATGCCAACTTTTGACGCTAGAAAATATCTCGAAATCATTTATTGCTCAACTTCTCAGTCGTAATTTTTGTCTTCGTTTCGTTTGAGTTATATTTTTACATTTGTGCAGTGTACAGCCAAATTGGAATGATTTTCTCTAAATTAAAAATACATGAAAAAAGTATTAAGTTATTTACCCTCCATAATTTCCATGCCTACAATATCTATACTGCTACTGTCGCTCATTATACTTATTGGTAATGTTTATAGTGAAATACCTACCTATTCGTCTATACATGTTCTGTAATTTTGAATTTATTTCAGATTAATTATGTTATTGTTGTAATAAACCAGGTATCCAGATGACTACTACTGTCTTGAGAAATGTAAAGCATGATATAGCAATACCTGGTACCTAAGGGTGTTGAAAGCATTTGCATATTAAATACGTGCTGCTCGCTTGTAAGAATACGCTAAGGATAATGTTATTCTTTAACCATGCTGAAGAAACCTTTGGGGGACCACGATGTAATTGAATTAAATCGCAACACTCCCGCTGATTAGTGTAAATTAATTTCCGAATATAATTACAACACATTTGCATACATTATTATGGGAAATTTATCGGTATAATCATGTTCCTGTTAGGTGTTCGTATAAGTTTTACAATACATTACCTTCTTGCGTTTTGTAACGGTGCGTTAGAAAAAAATGAAACTGCGTTTTTTGTTCCATTGAGTAATGTAAGATGTGTGAAGTTCCTATCGTTGGAGAATGTTTGAACTTCAAAAAATTCGTGTACGATAATAATTTATTAAATCCACGCTTCCTAGATCGATAAATTTACATGTATTAGAATTATCTATCTGTATTAAATTTAACATGCAAAGGCAAGTCTATGAGGTAAATGTACTGCTTTTTATCTTCCATAAATTCAGCGGCGGATAAGCATAAAACTTGCAGACTGGGAAATTTGTTTGAAAAAGATCACAACTCTCTTGAAGTCACAAATTAGAAAGGCCTCCGAGCAAAAATCTCTTTTCTTCCTTGGTCCATTTGATCATGGTGATTTCTAGATTTTATTGATTTTTTATTTTCGACATCCCCTTACATATCCTTTCCAGTTTCGAACATTCATTCCTCAATTTTGATATGTGGTTTACCTCATCGACTAAATTCGAATGATTTCAATTTGTATTGATGCGAATTGAACATTTTTTAATCAGATAATTGAATAATTACAAAAATGGTCTTGATTAGACATGTTCAAAAACAGTAAAGATGAAATTTTTGGACTGTAAATTATATCTTGTGCACATAGTCTTATCTTCATTTTTATATAAAATCAGGGTAAAAAGTTATCGGTGACGTACTAGTATAAATTTAAGGATTAAGATTTAAAAAATCACAGAAATTATATTGATTTTTACTCCGTTGTTTGGCTATCAGCAGTGGTATGAAAGCGTGAGGGGAGGGGGGTGTATGCTGTGTTTAAGAACACTTCGAGCAGGTCCGTGCGTAAGAGGGAGTTTTGGAGGTGAAAACTTCTCCTATGGACGAAAAAAATGTGAATTTTCGTAAAGAATTGGGGACCAACAGATCCAAACAATTACCCAAATTACTCAAGTATTTCTTAAAATACGGTTTTGACGATCAAAAATTAAATTTTTTCCAAAATTTTCGCCCTCGCTTCGCTCTGACATGTATATTTTTTTCACATAATTTCAAATTTTGATATTTCTGACCACTGAAAATTAAAATTTAGCTCTCAAATCTTTCCCTTGAACTTTTCCTGCGGAAAACAGTGAAATTTAGTAATTAGAGCTAAGAAATGCATCAAAATACCATCTTCGCTGCGTTCGAGCTACGTATTTTCCAATTTTTAGGAAAATTTTTCAGCAAACTCCCCCCCCTCCTCTCAGAAGCGAGGTATTGTTACGCCTTTGCCCATCGTCGCACTTTTCACAGGTAGTCAAATCTGAATGTTTTACTACAAAAATTTTATCACTCAATAATTTTTTGTGGCTTTTTGTCTGAAAAAAAATTTGCGATGCTTTTTCAGTCTAATTTTTATGAACCAATACAATTATGCGAATTGAAAAAAAAAACATCGCTTCCTACTTAGTGCCAGGAGTAAGGGGTGCAATGGAACTGAAAAGTCGACACCCTCAAAAGACACATCTAGAACTTTTACTGAATCTACATACCAAATTTGAACTTTCGTGTTCAATTTGGAGGGGAGATATACAAAGAACAAACTCAAAACATATGAAAAACAGCAAAAACCACATTTTTGGGGCTGTGAGGCGGTGCAATGATGCTGAAAAGTCAAACCCTTCAAAAGGCACATCTATGGCCCTCACTAAGTCTACATACCAAATTTCAACTTCCTAGTTCAATTTGGAGGGGATATAGGACAGGAACAGGCCTTTTTCGAGTTCAAAAAAGGGGAAAATCTCATATCTTCTCTTTTAATTGACCTAGGAGGCTGATTTTTTGATACATTATACAACTTTGGACCCTCTATCAATCGATTTCAAAAAGGAACATTTTTTAGAATTCCTGCCGCTCAGCACCCCCTTACCCAAATTCGGACATAGCTAAATTTTGACTCGAGGTCAACCTCACTTCAGAATATCAAATCTCACACCAATCTAAGCCTATTACCTAAATTTGATCGATTTTGGTCGGTATTAAGCAGAGTAAATGATTTTGGTCTTCCAAGAAGAGAGGGATCTGACATGGCCAAAAGTGGTCGCGATGGTCTTCTGGGACCCCGAAACAGATTTTGTTGATATTCTCTCCTCATTCGCCGTGAGTTGATAAACTGTAATAACCTGGCTATCATTAACAATGTGACATAGAAAATCACACATGCCAAGATATCAGGAAGCTGAGAAAAAGAAAAAAAATAGTATAAACATGTTTATTGTGTAAGCCTAATTAATGATGGAAAAGTTATAGTTTATCTAGGTAGTAAGTACATTTTTTCTACAACCATGATAGGTATACCTGAATAAGTAGACCTCTTGAAAAAAAAACGAAACAAAAAACGTGGTACCTTTACCTATCTGCAAGTCTCGAACTACCCCTAAGAATCTTTACAAAAAAAAAAAAAAAAAAAAAAAACGTTCAAGGAGAATGTGAAAAAAAAATGATGTTTACCTGTATTATATGTGATGATGAAAGTAGTGTGTGTTTCTCATTTGTTGCATTTGTTGCGTTTGTTGCATTTGTTGCATTTGTTGCTTTTCCAGATTTCCTGCGAAACAAAATAATACATTAAAAATTGCATTATAGATTTTAAGAAGTATATGCATATTTTCGCATATGTGCATAATCTGCCTCAGGACCCATCGGTCTCATTCTGCAGAAAACCTCCGAAATTAAGCCAAATGACTCTTGCTGGAGGAAACCTCCAACTGCACTATATACATACAAATTTATGATTTTATAACTTTCTGACATGTTTCTTTCAAGCTATACTACACATTATACATCAAGTCAAATTAAGTAGATCATAAGGTCGCATAAATTAGAACAAACACCCTGAAAAAACATGGTTTATAGCTAGTCGGATGTTTCCTCCAGGAAGAATCATTTCGTTTAATTTTTGAAGAATTTTAGCCAAAATTACACTGTCGAAGATTTCCTCCAGGATGAGTCTATTGGTTTTTTTTTTTTTACGAGTTCATGTCGGAGGTTTTCTCCAAGATGAGTCCTCAGACCGGATAAGTTAGATGCAAGATGTAAAATAGTGCGCAGGGGATAAAGGGATAGCGCAGAGGTCGATTGTGTTTTCATTTTTTTTTTTTTTTTTAATTCATCGATACGAAATTACCGAAGTATCTAAGTTTGTTGTTTCGTTCAATGAAAATGCAAACGTACTGCAACAATGGTCAGTACAAATATAAATGCACACCGCTTATCACATTGTGGACGGATACAGGCGCCGGACATCACCGGATACCAGACGCCAGCTACTGTAATTCGTGCCCTGATAAAAAACAACGCGACTTTGATAGATTAAAAAAAAAAACAAGCATTTTATTACTCGCATTACACATTGTAGGTATTTGTTCAATAATGAACTAATTACGAAATAATCAATTTTTTATAGGGATATTGAAGGAAATTTAATGTTTTTTATAAGATTTTATTTGCGTGAAAAGATGTCATAATTTTTTTTTAGTACAAATTACTCGCATAAATGTATTAAAAATGGAAGGTTTGATATCTTAGAAACTGTGTTATCCTTATCATTGATGACGATTGAGTATGAACAATGGTGTAGAAATTCGATTTCAGTGATAAAAGAAATATCTACTTCATTACGAAATGTATTTTGTAACCCTGATTTTGAAATTGTAAGTTGATTATGGCTGATGGAAATTTCGGTTCAAGGTCATTCTTCATTTCATCCCGTTGGTTTGATCGAAACTATCATATCAATCAGCTATAATTATCTGAAAGTGGCCGGGTATTAACTCGATCAAAATTCACGACAACTGAAATGAATAATTTACGCCTAGGCGAGTCAGTTAAAATTCCAACGAGTCAAAAATCAAATGAGTCTAATACTGGGTTTTTTGTGGTCGCGGAATTCGATTTTGACAACAATTTGAGGCGTTGGACCCGAATTGGGGTTTTGAAGAAGAGGTTAAAAAGTCAAAATTTGGCAAATTCTAGGTAATTGGTGTCAATTTACCAATCTCCTGAATTCTTTTACATCGTAATAATTTCAAGATCTCAAAGCAACGCATTGAAAACCCTGTATACCGAATCCGATACCTATTTAGTTACATTTTACGAAATTAAGAAATTTCAACAACCCATTTTGGAGCTCATTCTGGTTTCAAAAGGTAAAAACTTTCAATAATTTAGAACAGCAGATTTCACACCTCATAAATCGACACGAATGTCTAAAATCGAAAAATTATCGTATTAAGTGAGAAAGTAAGGGTAATTTGGCCCGTTGAACACGAATTTAAGGTTAATTTTCTTGCGCTAGAGCTGTAGCTAAAACTATAAAAATTGATAAATGTGTGTAAAAAGGGCGATAATCGAACATAAATCAGTCTAACAAAACTTATTTTAAGGCACAAAAATATTCCTAGTGAAAATAACTATTTTAAGCTGGCATGAAAAATGAATAAAAAGGATGGTTTTTCGCATTTTTGAACGTCTTTTAATACCGAAAAAAATTCTAAAAAAAAATGTACGTTATAGATAGGGGTCTACTGCATGATATATATATATTTCTTTTGTTGTTCAAGGTCTGAAACAACATGTAGATATACGATTTAAAAAATTTACAAACGAGTACTTCAAAATGAAAAGATTATCAAAAAAATCTCCAAGCATGAGCTTCGATGTGGTTCATTATCCTTGCAAGTTTGAAACAATTCGTTTGGAAATTTTAGAATATAAAAATTTACACGCTTAACTCGTATTTAGAATACATTTAAATGGATATTATTTGGTAGATGGGAGGGGAGGGGGAGAGGAGAAGTGAAGTAGGTGGTCAAAATTTCTACCAGTGAGTTTTCAGACCATTTCTAATCGTGATAGTTTGAAAATCCCAACCCAGGGGGCTGATTCATTCCGTCTCCGGCTATGTTCTGTGTTGATCGATGCACTCAATTAAAATGTTTCAAATTCGAATTCAACCGTCGAAGAAGATCCAATGGTATAAGGGGTATAGGGAAGCTGGTAGCTTGAATATAGATAAATGAAACTCGACGCTAAGACGACGACGACCAGTAGAACTAGGGAGGGCGTACAAGAGTGAAAAATTCTTTTGTTAAGCGGGGCATAAAATAGCCGCTTACAAGGCAGCGACCATTATATGAAAACGACTTCCTGTTATAAAAAGAAATGCCATAAAATAAACCTGAACTCATTGTTTGAAAACAAAAACAATATTACGCCTATGCTGCGTGTATATGAGCAGCGTGGATTAAAGTCTCTCGTTTCATTTAACCTTTTTTTCGAATAGTGTAAATGAAAATTTATCACCTCAGCGGCGGTCCTGACATCGCTTGCTTTCCAGTCCACAATTTGCCGAAAGGGGTAATATTACGTATGCGTGTAAAACGTATAAAAGATTTTAGCGCCAGCGCCAGCTCTTAAGCGCCATCCGATATTATAATATTTCACGTATCGAAGATTATCGCAGCTGTTCTTAAAAACTTCGCGTTACTCTTAATCAATGTCATTGGAATAAGTACCAATATATTTAGCAGAACTCTTACACTCGTGTGTTGTATGCATAATTATAATATGTAATTACTTTCTTCGTGATGCCGATTTCGTCTTATTTTTTTTGATTATACGTTGAAAATTTGTACAGCATGTGCATGTACATGGCGATAGAAATACTCCGGTGTAAGTACTTAGGCCACATATATAGATATAATCGCAGAACGAACTGACCGGGTTGTCGATCGACTCGACTCGACTCGCAGAATAATCGTAATCGAATATTAGGCAATTTACCGCAAAATAGCCGAGTATTATCTCATTCTTTTTCTTCTTTTCCTTTCAATTTCTGCGTTATCTTTCTCGTTCGACTCGTCGATTGTAGAGTTCATTGACCCGGGCGAGTGTAACCGCGTACTCGTCCGTATCGCGTATATTTTCTTCTCTCTTTTTCTCTCTCGCATTTTTGTTTTTTTTTTTTAATGATTGGTACGACGACGAAAGGTTATACGTATATTTTTTTTTTTTTTTTTAGGAAATTTGGCAATACGACGCGTCGACGATGTGTGTTGTTCGCGCGTATGTAAGTACTCTCGAGATGGATGCGGCAAAATGCGCGCCTCTGCGTGGAAATGTCGAGCAAGCGGGCTCTTCGCGATAACGCGCGATACAACTTTTATCGTCGACGACTCGACCGCGGTCGCCGTTCATTGTAAACGCGAAAAGGTTATTGACCCTGCTCCTAAACGCGTAAACGTAGCTTACTCGCGTATTTATACCGTATAAGTTATGTTACAATGTCAAAGTTTATCGACGATTACGTATTTGTGTATCTATATCTCTACTCTTTGTGGAATGTGCTCTAAATACTATACACGAAAGATGGCTGTACGTGTTGTATACAAGATGCTAAACCATCATCCACCAATATTGGAAATCAAAAAAGGTATCCTTGAAGGCGAAGTAGACCGAGTATTGTCAGAATTTTGGCAAAGGTCATTGAAAACAATGACGACAAGGAGGATCGAGGGAAGAAATTTAAATAGCTTTCTGTACACTTTTTCAACAGCTGTCGTGATAGATAAGGTTCTGGGTGCTGGGATTTCCAATTCAGACCTTTTTAGAGAGCTTTTGACTTGAATGAAGAAGTTCCTCTAATTTTCTTAGTAATTGATCCAGTTCTCTCTACTCTCTGATCATCATCATCACGATAAATTGATATCGATACTTTGAAAAAGGGTCGCCGGCCTTTGCGGTAGTATTTTGCAGGCTTTTTCGACGAGCATCGTCTCGAACCTTCAATTTATATTATACTCTCAATTTCTCCGAAGGAAACTGGACATATTGTATTCTCGTTCGTTGCAGATGCCATCGAAAATTATTCGAAGAAAATTTTATTTGGTTGCATTGTACGAACTCTAAACGTGTCTAGGTCTTATATTATACCTACAATAGATTACAAGAAACTCGGCCATAGACATCGTATTAGTATTTTATCTCGTCGGTAGTCAGCCTGGCGCTACAATGACCAACATTTGACAAAAAGCTACAAACGATAAGGTAAGAGTGGTACATACGTCAGTGATGTTTTCTAGTTCATGTAGTTCTTAGGGTATGTATACATAGAGAGAAAAAGAATAGATCACGCGAGATGACTTTTGTGATTTTTTACTTTAATAATCGGAGTGGTTATTTATCGATATATCGATGTAGATATACCACGAGACTTTGAACGAAGCGCCAAGCCAAGAATTTGACTCCGGAAGAGAATCTCTTGGGAGAGAAAAACCAAATCTACACGTACAATATCTATCTGTATATGTACATAAGCGACGAGAACGAATGCTCTATACGGAAGAGACGAGCAATAGGGTGGACGACGTTTGGTACACCATACTACATAAGTGTACGTGTGTATACGTATAGTTATAGTTGGGAATGAAAAAACGCGGAAGTGGGGTACGTAGGACACTGGCATAGCAGTCAAGAGTTAGTTAGTTCGTATGTGTAATGGTATATTAAACATACTGGTGCAGAGAGTAGAGGAGCGAGAGAAGAGGTACGAGTCTATACGAGTAAGTATAGTAAGCATAAGCATGTGTACGTACGTACGTACGTATGTATGTGTGTAAGCCTCTATCGTGATGTAGTATATATATATATATATATGAACGTATACGAGTACTATATACTGGTATAGGTAATATAGGTACCTCCAATGTACGACCAGAGGGGAACGCGAGGTCGATTATAGAGCAAGTAAGATAGTACTTTGGGTCAATGACCAACGTTACGCGCTCACTAACACCATAAAGACGCTGCCGTATCGACTAACCTATAGGAATTAGGAATATACGCCGGCAGCAGCATCAACAGCAGAGGTGGCGAGGGTAGAAGCTGCAGTACCAGCACCAGCATAAGAATCGAGTGCAGTGGCGAGGAGGTGGTGGTGACGGTGTACGATTGTAGTACATAATACGAGATTGAAATTTTTTGAAGATTCCGATGTGTATGGCGTGAGATGACTCCGAATCATGTGCAGCTATAGGAATAGAGATGTACGAACGTAACGTATTCGGACCGAACGTACTGTTTGGATGATTTGTTCTTCGCCAGATTATATAGGAAATTGGTGGTGGGTTGTGTATACGTGAAGGTTGCTGAAAGAAGATGGAAGTGACCGAGGGAGTTGTGTGATGATTAGTGCTGGAGAACAGCAAAATTTTTCATTTTTCTATCGTGTCAAGAATCGTATTCATCTCTTGATCAGAACATGATTGTAGGTGGAGCTAGAAGTTCGTGGATTTAATCCAATTCCCGAATCAACTATCGAAATTTACCTAATTTACACCATTTGAATTGAAGAAGAATCCGCCAACCGTTACCCAGACTACTAACGAAAGCACTCAGAATAAATACGAAAATGATTGTATAGGTTTGAAGAAAAATGCCATTCTGCTAGTCAATGAATGTCTAATAATCCCGATTGATTTTGAAATTTTGAAGCACTTGGATACTTGGAACCCCTACGAAATCCCCCCCCAAAAAAACTCCTTTCTTCATTTACAAAGGGTGCGAGGTAGAAATATTTCTGTATTCATCAATCTGTTTCTTTGATCTGGATTTTTAAGGTGCATCAGTCTATGGAAGACGGGGGATGGGGAGGTTGTCAATAAAATTCATTTATGAGCCCTAGAACATCAATCAGACCATTTTTTGAGGAATTTCAGTTGGGTATTTACATTTCTTCTTCTCTCCCTCTCCCCCCCCCCACCCACTCTGTACACTAATGATGCAATTATTTGCTCGATTCGATATCAATCAAAATCACTCAAATATAGTCGATAAGTTTACACTGACGTATTAAATACGTATGAGTGGTGATGACCTTGAGTGGAAATTCATTCGTGTCCAAAATTTGGGAAGGTGTTAGGTGGAACGAAGGAATAAAAATGGTGATAATTTTTCGTTTTAATGCCAATCGATAGACATCCAAAAATCAAGGTTTTTGCCACTTTTTTGACGTTGAAAAATTGATTTCTTGCCTTTGAAATTTGACATGTAGATTTGTTCGAGTTGGTTCACTCATAAATTAGGTAGAAGGGTTAAAATTTGGTATCTACATTTAGTACGGGTTCTAGATGTGCATTTTGCTCGGTTCAACTATTCACAGCAAATTCACCCTATCGTACGATTTATCAATTTACGGTGATTGTCAGGGGGAGGGGAGGGGAGGATCAACAAAATCCGTTGTGTGGTCGTAGAAAATATTAAAACCATGTTTAGTGATATCAGATATGTATTTATTTTTTCAAAGACAAAAGACATTTTCTCAGCTGTCAGCTCGAGACCGACCAAAATCGTTCAAATTCGGCCAATAGGATCAGATTGGCGCCAGATTAAATATACACGAGTGTGGATGACCTTGGGTCAAAATTCAGTTATTCCGAAATTTGGGGGAGGGGGTGCTGAGAGGCAAAAAATTACAAAAATTAATTATTTTTGAGTCAGTACATAGAGAATCTGAAGTTGCATTACATATCCCAATATCAGCGTCTTAGATGAGCTCCGGGGGGGGGGTTCAATTTTTCAACACCCATTGCACCAACTCACACTGTCTCAAAAATGTAAGTTTTTGTTGACCCCCCCCCCGCCTCGCTGCCCATTTTTTGTAAAACTCGATTAATCCAGGTTTACTTTAATCTGTCTCTTTATTTGCTGTGAAACCCAAGTACTTATCCCTTCGATTTTTTTGATTTTGATGACTCCCCCGCCTCGCTGCCCGTTTTTTGTAAAACTCGATTAATCCAGATTTACTTTAATCTGTCTCTTTATTTGCTGTGAAACCCAAGTACTTATCGATTTCTATACAATTAGATTTCCATCGATTTTTTGCCTGTTTGGATGAAGATGAGTTTGAATTTTTTTTAATAAAAAATTCCCAATAAATGTCTCTAATTCATTTCTGCTGGTTTTTTGTCCAATTTTCCTGATTTTTTTCCGATCATTTCGTTCTTTCCAAAAGGAATTAAAAAGAGGATTTAGATTTTAAACGAATGCAATTGTTCTATAGGTATTTACCTCAATGAAAATGACTCACAAGGGTACTTGGTGTGTATAAAATAAACCCTGAGATCCTTATCCGCTGGAATTATTATGTGCTAACCTACATTCCTACGTAGCTATATTGCACTCGTATTAATCGGACAAAAGTAACTAGAACATCTCGTGTTCATTCAGTAGGATTAAGAAAATTTATACGATGAATAGGCGAATTTCGAATCGAGTCATCGGACCAGCCATAGCACATAGGTTGGCAGGTCTAGGCATAGAGGCACCCGAATTGTGACTAAGTTCACGCGACTGGTTGGTACAGTGAGCCACATATCATTATCCAACGATAGTGCTCAGACGGAATTTCATTTTCTCTCTTATGTCATTAGCGTGGCCGCTAATACGCGTGCATCTTACTATCGTATACCTCTACCTCTACCTCTACCTCTACCTGTATATACGAATGTGATGTGTAGTGTACTGTGTGTATAGGTCTGTAGAGCATTCAATTGTTATCAACTCACCAACTCACCGGCTGCGGCTCTCACAAATAGCTTGTCGTATACTGGCTACGTGTATCGGTGCACCGAAAGCTAAGCAGGCGCTTACTAATGGGATTTTTCGCAATTACTTTATTCATAAAGGAAGTCGTTGGATCATACTCATACGCGTATGTTAGCATGTTTTTCGAAAGATTACGACGACAACGATGACGACGACCTTGTTCGCAATCGCCCAGTCGTCATTTTAGTTCAGATGATCGCTCCGACGCGCGTAATTCTCTCATTCATTATTTTTGCTAATTGCGCCACGCGCCCTATGCCACTTTCACGATGACGTAGGGCGGACGAGAAAGAGTGAGAAAAATTGTTTTCATTGTCGCGTCATCGTGGCACGCGTTCCTCTTCTTATCGTGTCGCTGGCTTTATTACACCTCGTCTGACTGTGTGAGCCGCGCCTATTAACATTTTTCCGCAACACGTCGACAACTTTCCAGTCACGCTTCGTAACCGATTCGTCAAAAATTAACCCGTCCACTGACCTTCGCGCGAGTTTACGGTACCTAAAATCATAACTTATATGTGTATTGTAGTGTTTTAAATTTTCCTCCTCGTAATCTTGGGTTTTCTCGTACACACGTACGTACGTACTTGTATACATCCAGTATCCATCTACCTATACATAACCAGACGTGTTTGTTTTGAATGGAAATTTTCCTCGTTCTATTAGCACCTTTTTTAATTTTTTTTTTATTTTCGTAAGTACACGATACTGGAATTCGATTTTCAAATTACATGCATCTTGCCAATGGCAACGATCGAAGTAGAAGAGTTCATACGTATGTGTGAAATGTATTTTTAAATATATTGCTATCCATGTACTTACTTACATATTATGTATTGTAAGCAATAATGAACTACCTATCGTATTTATAGTACTCGTATAAAAAAAAATAAGACCTATAGATACGACCACGTCTGATATACTTAGTGAAAGTGTTACGAGGTTGAGCATATTCACATATTCGTACACACAATGTAACAACAACACACGTTGATGAAAGAAAAATCTTCGCGGCCGCGCCAATGAATGACGATGGTAAACATCTTAAAGATGCTGATGAGAATCACCTCAGGTACCAATACCACGTACCTATATACTTTTAAAATTGCATATACGTACGTGGTACCTACCTACCTACCTACGTACGTGTGAAACTGATTTTGTTAAAAAGATCTATTGGTCGAGTGAGAAAAAAATTTCATTTTATTTTTATCTTAATCTCAAAATCGAGGTTGGAAAAGTTGATACCCTTTGTACACTCCCTGCTGGTGTAGTATTATTTCGGTACATTAGCCGTACACAATTACTCGCAGGCAAAATTACATATACTAATATTATAACTATAAGGTGCATTTATTAGTAAACAGTTAGTGCTGCGTGTGTGTGTGTGTATATGCTTGCACAGTGCACACCCATTCACGCGTATAAGGTACGAAAAAAAAATCTCAGACCAGGTGGTCTTTGATGGCTTGAATACCTACGCTATTGACATGTTCGAATATGTTTAGTCATAGTATATTCTGAAATGACAATTTCAACCTTATAGTTATAAATTGTTAAAGGATTAAAAAAATACCTCAATAACTTCCGAGAGAATGCAACACCGTACACAAAAGCATACAAGATGCTTCTTGTTTTTCTACGAGTGATACATGATGCTCGACAACATTTCGAGTGGAATACCAAAAAAAAAAGAAAAAAAGAAAAGAGTTATCCCTAAAAAGATTAATGAAGTGGAACATTCGCGTCGTACGTACTCTGTATATATATATATATATATATCTACTACAAATACTACTACCAGTTATATTCTGTTCAGGGGCGAAAAAAAAAAAAATGAAAGAAAAAGAAATAGAAAGAAAAGAGAGCTTCTGTAGTTCTCTGTGGTAAAAATAGAAACAATAATAGAAGGAGAACTGGTTTATTCAGAAGTTTGTGGGAAATTTACCGACCAAAGAATAACTTAGGGTGTGGGTATAGTCGCTGAGGTAATTAGCCGTACATATGTATATACCTGCTGATGTAGCACATATACCTGCTTGTAGATGTAAGTTTTTATATTTACAATTTATTGAGCACGTGCCAAAGCAATAATATTTTTTACAAGTATTGATTTAAATTGTAAATGATAACGATAGCAATGAAATTGATCCGGGGAAATGGTGCACGTGTGTATGTGTGTGTGCGTGTAACATACTTGAGGGATTTTTCCTTCTAAAAATTTCAATGAAGTTTCCACGTTTCTAATATCGTTTTTATATACGGTTTGTTTCAAATGCGATTATCGATGGTCAGAGTTATACCATAAGCTGTATAGTTTGAATTGTAGAAGTAAACGTTTCCGTTGAAAAATGATAATTCATTAAATATTAATTCAGGTATGAAATTCCTAAACATCGGAAAGTAACAAAATCAGGTACAATCAAGTACCATCGTCAAATATTAAAAGTATGAAAATGTGCAATGTGCATTAACAAAATACGACTGAATTACAAGAATTATTCGTTTCGTAGAATAAATTACTTTTTTGGAAAAAAAAAATTGGCTAAAAAAAAATGCACAAAACTTTAACACTGGCGAATTTTAGTCAACGTTTTCTTCGTTGTACCTGTCTCTTCAACCTCTCCCCCCTCCTCATCCGTCCCTCCCACCCGCCAATCCTTTCACGCTGCTGAATAACCTTGATATTGATGGTGATATAAAATGATAATAAAATTACTTGTAAGTTATATATGTGCATCTTAATTATAAATTTTTCTCGTATTTACAATTTAAATAAGATACGTTAATATTTGAAAATTAGTTCAAACTGCTTACACACCCGATGTTTTTTTCTCTCTTTCTCAAACGAATTACTTAAATGGTAATATTTTATAAATGCATAAATTCGACGTGAAAAGCGTATTTTTAATGATGCACATGTACGTACAATGTACATTGTATATTTTGTTAATCGTACTAATACAATGCATTTTGTATGAGGTTAGCACTGGTGCGAAAAAATGTGCGTAATTATTTCAGCCTTGTGATATATTAATTTCAAGTTCAGCATTAAAACGAATTTTAAACAGAATATTCATTGTTGGGAATTTCATTGGAAAAACTGTTTATCGTGGTATTTTTTTTCATAAAATATTCGTGTGTTTTATTTAAGAAAATTAGCAGGAGTTACAAGTGGATTTTTGGAGATTCGTTGAAAAGCAAGAGAAGACAAAGAGGATGAATTTTAATTTCAGTACTCGTAGAATTTACGTGAAGAATTTCTTTTATTTTGTGTACTTAAAAACGTGTAAAAGAAATATCGAAAGAAAAAAATACGAAATTGATGTCAAAAATTGAACGAAAAAAATCGTGTAAAATTGACGTTTCTTTTATAATCTATAGTTTTTCGCTTGTAAGGCCTTAAATATTCGTTCAAATGAAAAAAAAAACTTCGCGTCGCGATGCTTTTGGAATCAGATTTTTATTCATTGCACAGGTTTCGTATTGATCATATCGATCTTTTAGAATGGTACACTTTTATTTAGGTGTATTGCATTTCCTCCCACGAAAATAAACACTACCATGGGTTGAAATATAAATTTGAAAAGCGTAAGGTACACGTTTAAATACATAACCAACCTTTTATCTCTTCGTCATCGAGAGTTAAAAAAATATTTCCACCGAAATATATTAGATCAACACATATGCATCATCAAAACACAAAAGATCTGAACTTGTGGTGAAAATTTCAAAAAAATCGGACCATTATTACTCGAGTAATGGCGTTAGAAAATAAATAAATGAACAAACAAAGAATTAAATTAAATAAATAAAAAACAACAACAACAACAACAAAGAAACTCTGATGATCGCAATAGTGGACAGAGTCCGCTAAAAAAATCCTTCTTTCGAAGCTGTAGAAGGGGTGCATTTATAGGCATGAAAAATTAAAACCCTCGAAATGCACACGCCGAATTATATGCAAAATTTCAAAGCTCTTGTTCGATGGGAGGGCTTGCAGAGCAGAGCAATTCATCGAAAACATTGAAAAAATGGTGGTTTTTAGACCTGTAATGGGATGGATGGGGGGGGGGGGCGAGCAAGGCACACTTTGGGCACCACCGTCAACTACCTGCCAAGTTTCAACCCTCTTGGTGAGATAGTACGACATGTACAGATAAGCTCGTTAATACGGTCCAATTAGATCCGATTTCTTGGACCGTAATCAACGTAGAGGGTTGATTGTTGAATATTATGTTGTAGTTCTTTCAATTTCGCATCCATTGACAAAAAAACTTTCCCACTTCAATTTTTCAGACCATTCCCCCCCCCCCCCCCACTCCGTGGTATTTATCTTCCCCAATTTTGGACCATGAATCATTCAAACTTTGATAAATAATGTACGGTCTGCGAGTTTTGACCAATTTCCAAATTACAGTAATTTTCATAGTTCTTTTAAAATTCATGCTTTGTCCAATGCTCGATATAAAATCAACAACTATAGAACATTTTCCTACTGTCAAAGGAGACCAAGCTGTAAGAGTTTCAATTTCAGCAATATTAAAATTTAACTAGTGAAATTATCGTCGATCGCTTTTATCACAAATATAAATAACGCTGAAATAAGATGATAAGTTCATATTCAAGTACGTACGTTGGCCTTATTGTTCTAAAAGCGCCGAAAAGTCATCAATCTATATTTTTTAAATTGACAAGGAAAAAGAGCATATCAGGACCCCGGGATGATAGGAGAAGGGAAGAATGATCGAAATAATGAAAAATAATAGAAAAGAAAATCTGCGAATGTAAACAATTCCAAAATTCAAACCCATACAGCTCCATCCGCTTCTACATTAAATGAAATATCTTATGGATCATGAAACCTTGAAAACGAAAAATTGAATTTCAGTGGCTAAAATCCACATTTGGAGGCATACCTTGGCTGGCATTCTTTTACAAGTAGTTTTGAGAAAAATTCAATTTTCCTCCTTACAATGCGAAGCGAAAGTCTAATTCTTCGAAAGTAAATTTTTTTGCTAAAAGCTAAATGACGAAACTGTACTCCAAATTCAGCACTTTTTTTCCACTGTCGCTGAAAACCTGAAATTGCTTTTTTTGAACAAAATTTTTGTATCGTACTCTGTTGCTTGAATTTACTTTCAAAAAATTGAAAAAAAAATCCCTGCGAGTCTTTCTGTAGAATAAACGATAAAGATGATGAACATTTTTTTTTTTTGGTAAATTTTGCGACACTACATTCAAACCTTTACCGAACATCTTCATTAGGGTGTCCTTTATTTCGCAAAAGTAAGAATTTCAAAACGCATATCCCCTACTTTTTTTCCCCTTGTATTCACAAAACACCTTCAATCGAAGCATGTTAACCTGTGCCGACTAGGTCCTTCAAGTCACGTACATTTAAAAAATTTCTCCAAATAGTGTAAGTCTTCTGATTTTTGGATTTTTTCAAAAATTAGAAGATATACAAAAAACCGAACACAAAACATGCGAATAATTTTTTGTCCGAAATCAAATATGTAACAGTTAATTTACTTCGATTCGAACATCGACCATTTATATGGGTAATTTGAGCCCTGTCACCTGAAATGGGGAGAAAGGGGAGGTTATCTAAGTAAGGTGATTTTTAATAAAATCATCATTTTGAGGGGCTGAAATTTTGTATGGCTCGTGTGTGCGTTTTAAAATTTTTGCTTTTGCAAAACGAGGGACACTTTAACCTCTATCCAGCCTTCGTTTATAATTAACGATAATTCAATCGAATCCCTAATTAGTTTAAAATGCTAATCCCATTCAGCACGTTATTGTGCAGAGTTAGTGTCGAAATGTACCTTACAATTAAATACGCACTTCCTCATCGAAACTAGCGTAGTTACGAGCATGCTGTATGCAGAAAGAATGTGCGAGAGAGAGAGGAGGGGTATATTGGTTAGAATGACTAATGACTTGGAAACTGACACATTTTCACATTTCAGGTGCTAATGAATTTACTTTGGCATGTTCTACACAACAAGACAGGCGGGTTTATTTTTTCGCCCTGTATTATGTAGCTCGTTTTTTTCCCACCCTTTCACTCGATCTTTCCTTTTCATATTTTTTTTTCGCGTGGCATAAGTGACGTTTGAAGATCTTGAAAGGAGATACGCAGCCAAAGGTAGAATTTTTTGAAGCACGAAGCCACCAATGTCAACGTATAGAAAATACGTGTAATAGTGTTACGTGTATTAGCTATATAAATTCTGAATACGATACAGGTCGAAATAAGACCAAAAGGGTTCTCGATAATGATTCGGACCAAGTGGAAAGATGATATAAGAGATGTTCTGTATAGAAATGGAACCAGAGGTGTAAATATTTCAAGTTTGATTATAGATTAATGAAATTTCCTGAGAGTACATTCATATCATGTATGTACATATATGTATGTATGTGGCATAAATGAACCTTAAACGAGCTATAAAAATAAACCAGCGAACTAGTATTGTAAGCTGCGAGCTGAATAGATATCGTAACGTATTATACACCGATAGCTGATACACTGGCTGGCTGGCTCGATTTGAAGACGTGAAATAACGTGCCAGAGTAAATACTGAATATATCTTCAATAAGAGTATGGACGAATAACCACACATAATACGTTAAATGTACAGCTCAGCTACGTACATCTTTCATATATATACAATTGTAGCTTTACTCGAACCTACACGTTTGTATGATATTGGATCCAACCTATACGGCTCTCTCGTCTCGCATGTGTGTGTGTGTGTGTGTGTGTGGTGCTGCATAAAATAAATTAAATCTACTCGCAATCTTCAGAACTATATACATACGTACGTTTAATTTATTCCAAAAAAAATCTAACGACAAAATATGCCCAGTAGCGATTTATAAATCACGCGAGGATCGTTACAAACGATCCTCGTGTGTCGCGAATTAATGTAATCTTATTTCGATTAATCCTCGTCGAGTAATTAAATTAAGACGACGATATGTGTATTTAGAAAATCATTCGGTATCAGTATAAGTAGGTAGGTGAGGTATATAGGATGCGGTTAATCATCAATTCGAACTTTCCACATAAGGATAATTTAAAACAAGGCGCGAGTTCGCGATTCAGGAAATCGTAAGTCTAGGTACGAAGAGGATAAGTAATTTTTGCAAAAATTACATCTATCTATGCGTCGGCATCTAGCCAATTGGAATTTATCCAAAATTAACAATTTTATCTCGTGTTTTTTTCTCTCCCTCTCTCTCTCTCTCTCTCTCTCTCTCTCTCTCTCTCTCTTTATGTATTTCGCATCCTCGTCGTATATTTGCACAAATTATCAAAAATTAGGTAAATCAAACACGGTGTGTCTTTTTATTGTATGGACACAGATGCGCTATTTTTTTTCATTCGTCTACGGTACTTTTCGAATTAATTTCTACTTATTAAGGACGCGCGCCGAGATTTTTAAACGAATAAAATCATATTTAAAAAGTAAAAAAAATATATACCGCAACCGGTTTCTTCCTATATGTATTTTTTTTTTTGTTACTAGTACATTACGAATTAAGTATTATAACGTTTAACACGAGCCAAAAGGTGTTACCGGCGGCTTATAAGCATACGAAGAGTACTTACAAGATACCTACGTCTACGTATTTGTTGTATATAAATCAGAACAATTGCGTAACGAAAGAAAAATAATGAAAAACAAATTATAATTATGTACGAAGGCGAAAAAAAAAAGAAAAAAAATCCACGTTGAAAAAAATTTCATAAAATTAGCAATTTTGGTTTGTACTTACCGAAGAAACTGCTGTAGTCGTGAAGCCGATGCATTTAGCTAATAAACTTCAGTAGGATCCAGAATTTCTCGATTTTGTGTATTCATTTTGACGATGTTTGGCTCAGCTCGTTGAACAAATTGTACTGAATTTTTTCTTGCGTCGTTTTCCCAACCGGTGCGAATAAGAAAGCCGGAAAATACACGAAGATTGGACGACGACGTTGTTGACGAACTTTTGTTATGTTTTGCTTTTTTTTTTTTTTTTTTCAATATAAACCGGTCGGATCGAGACCCATTATTATAACCATATAAAATGATACAAAATAGAAAAAAAAAAACTTGACAGGTGAAAGAAGAAAAAAATTTGTTTTTTTTTGCAAAAAAAAAAAAAAAAAAAATTACGACACCAGTGTAAATAATAAATATCGCAAAATTAAAAACCGCTAAAATCGATTAAAAATTATACCCGTCGAACACACAAGCGACTCGCAGAATCGTAATGAATGAAATGCAAAGTTGAAAAAAAAAAAGAGCGAAAAAATCTTTTTTAAAAGAAGCGTATAAAAACGTACAACTGATACCGGCACGAACTCGCAACAGAATAAGGTTGACCGCGCAACGAATGTGTATATTTATATCAGTAGAACAGTTTCAGGCCTAAGGTGGTGTTTCAGAAGGCCGGGAAATTTCGGAAAATGACGCTTCCCAATTGGTGGATACGGTTTTTATATTGTACACCAACGAACGACGACTACGACGAACGACAACGACAGCGATGACGACGACGACGACGACGACGGTGATGTTGACGATAATAATGATGATGATGGTGATGATGATGATGACGACGACGACGACGACGACGGTGATTATGATGACGGTGGCGGCGGTCGCGGTAACGGCGAAAGAAATAGTAAATAAACCAGGGTCATAGAATGCGCGGCAAGACTGAAAAGCAGCTTGGCTGCAGCGTTTTTACCATTTCTTGTCGTAGCCTATTGATCTTCATCATCGTGCAGCGTCGAGTAGGTACCCCGGTGTATTTGTGTGTAACCTGTATTCAGCCGGCGCATGCGCTCTAATCATTTAAAGTACATGTGATCGATGTAGTGGGAGACGATGAATGCGTGCATTATGAAGGCGGGTTTTACCGGTCTTCCGAAGCCGCTCAGCTGATTGTCGATCCTCGATCGCCGATCAGTAAGGATCGACGATCGTCTCAGGTGTGCCGAGAGTTCAGCTCGATGGGTTTTTTTCGTATACTTGCAGTACGTCGCGATGTGCTAAATTTCGTAAAATTTCAATTTTCTTTTTCTTTTTTAAGTACGAAAAAATTAGTGAAAATTGGCAAATTTGACGAAATTTGTGAAAAAATAAAAATAAAATGGAATTTAACCTGGGAGGTAGGGAGAATTGTATAAAAATTATTGAAAAATCGAAATTACGCGTAAAATTCTCAGTTTGCGAAAATTGTCTGTCGGATTTTGTAAAAAGCACGTACTCGAAACATCTGGAAAAAAATTGAGAAATTGAAGAAAAAAAATTGCGTTTTTTTTTTTTTAGTAATAAGCCACGCATCCCTTCCATTCGCCTCAATTTTTTCCATGTGACCTTTCTAACGTCGTTTTTAATTATTACTCGCGTTAATTTTGCATAATTTTTTTTTTCGATGATAATTTTATTACTTTGATGATTTATGTCGATTTTTCAAGTTTACTCATTTCCTAAAAATACCTCAAAATTCGTCCGTCATTTTTTCCTAATTTTTCATTTATTATTTAACCGATGCGTTGGACTGATCGTAACCTATCTAGAGAGACATTTTAATAAATATCGGAGAGTACTTTCGCTTTTTTTAAAAAGGTCCTGAAGAGGGCAATGATTTTTGGAATCATCGTTTTATTCGCAGTAATTAAAAAATTAATGTTTGATAACATTTTGAAAATTTTCTCGATAAAACGCGTAGAAAACACGAATTGATTTTTTTTTACGGAAAGGTAACTTTCTAGAATTTGAATGTTTTGTTATCAATTTTAAGTGATACGTATTTGGCTTTTTCATTATGATATATCCATTTGAGAACATGTACAAATTTCGGGGAAACTTCCGCAGGGAGTCTTATTTTAAGTGAATTAATAGAAAAACAATTTGTTCGGGAATAATTTTGTATTTTTTTTGTTTTTTTTTTTTTTAAATATTTTTGCAAATGCCCAAATAAAATTTGAAAAAATCGGGGATTTTGTTTAATTTTATGTTAATTTTGGTGGGAAAAAATCTCGAAATAATAACTCTGAAAATTGATCCAAAAATATTGAAATATAGGTTAGAATTGAGAAAAAAATCTTTTAAAATCATTAAAAATTGAGAAAAAATGTAATAAAAATTAGTTAAAAAGCAGAAAATTGATCAAAATATAAAATAGAAAAATGAATGAAAATTGGCCAAAAGTCGTTGGAAATCATTGAAAATTGTATAAAAATCGGTTAAAGGTGCATAAAATTGAATAAAAATTATTGAAATATAAGATTAAAATAAGAACAAAGATTGTAAAACCTATTACAAATTAATCAAAAATTGATAAAAAAATTGTTGATAAACTAATGAAAATTGGCCTAAAAAGTTACGAAAAAACGTTGAAAATTAGATGAAACTTCAGCTAAAACATGAAGAAAATTGTAAAAAATAAGGTTAAAAATGAACAAAAATACGTAAAAAATGCAGAAAATTATCAAAAAGTTGCGAAATAATGTCGAAAAATGGATGAAAATTGACCAGAAATAGTTAAAGATCATTGAAAATCAAGTAATAATTTAACAAAAATCGGTAATAAGTGCAGAAAACTGATCAAAAATTAAGCAAAAATTCTGAAAATAAGTTGTTAATTCTATTAAAATGTAATCATCTAAAATTGAGTAAAAAATTGATAAGAATACGAAACAAAAATTAATGAAATAAAGAATGAAAATTGGACAAAAACCATTAAAAATCATTAAAAATTGAGGAAAAATTCGGCAAAAAATCGCTAAAAAGATAAAAAAATTGATCAAAAATCACAGAACATTGTAGAAAAATTATAAAAACTGTGAAAAATTGACCCAAAATTCACAAAAAGTTGTTGAAAATTAGGTGTAAATTGACCTAAAGATTTTAGAAAAATCATTAAAAATCTTCAAAAATTGATCATAAGTCAAGAAAAAATGTTAAAATTTATAGAAAATCGGGTTGAAAATCACAAAATAATATTGAAAATTGGCTAAAAATCGACCAACAATGTGAAAAAAATCGTTAAAAATCATCGAAACTTGAGCATAAAATTGACAAAAATTTGTAAAATAATTGATCGAAAAGGACAAAAAAAAAAATGATCGAAAAGCAGGTGAAAATTAACCAAAAGTCGATAAAAAGTGTAGAAAATTTGTTAAAAATTTAACCTAAAATATATTTTAATAAATGCGAAAAAATGAGTTGAAAATTGAGAGAAATACGTAAAGTTGCGGAAAATTGATCGAATATCATCACATAATGTCGAAAAATGATTAAAAATTGATGAAAACTCGTTGAAGATTAGGTAAAACTTTGATAAAAATGCATAAAAAGGGCAGAAAAAATTGATCTAAAATTTCAAAAAAAATTTGAAAAATTAGTAAAAATTCAACTATAATGTGAAACAATTGTTAAAAGTCATCCAAAATTGATCAAAAAGTCACGAAAAAAAGTTCCAAAATGAAATAAAACTGATCACAAATATGAAAAAAATCGTTAAAAATCATCAAAAATTGGGTAAAAAAAGTACAAAAAATTAGTAAAAGATCACGAAAAAATGTTGAAAAATAGATGAAAATTGACCAGAATTGAAGAAAAATTTTCAAAATATCTTCATCATTATGTTAAAATTTTTTGGAAAAATAATCATAAATATGTGGATTTAACGAATACGGTATCATTCGTGCAACCGAAACGAACAAGTCGAGTTTTGTGATTCTAATTTATGGGCTGGATGTCAGAATTAGCAATTTTATATGATTTTCATTTACCTTTAAATCGTCATTAAATTTTCAATATGATCTAATTTTTTTGCCCTGTCATTTTTTATTAGTTTCTTTTGAATCTGCGCTCATATGAAAATCAATTCAGAATTGAAACCTCGGCCAAGTTATTCAGAATCGAGCTATTGCTGCTTGAAAGTGCATCTGAAACCAGACAGATAGGATATAATATTTACGATAGATTCATCTACTACAAATTAATGCAAAATGTGCAAAGAGGTTTTTACGATACTAAAAAAGTTCTTGTCAAAGATCAGTTTTCTTGCAGCGAACGCGTATCCTCTACCGTACCCCACCTCGCCATGTGTCCGTTTTACTCGCAATACCGCGACCTTAGATCTTGAATTCCTTTATAGACGGGAAATGCTACGAACTGGACCATTTTAAAATACGTTATTATTTGTATGTACTGCGGGCCGGCTATAACAATAAGTTACACAAGTAATAACTGCAGCAACACGCCCATAGCCTTGTTAATTTATCGTATGTAATTTCAACATTGTTGTCGTATTTTACTAGCGAGTATGCAGTATTTCTTGCCAATAAACGACAGTAAGTACTGTACATAGCAATTTGAAAAATCGTCAAAAATTTACTACCTTACGCGACGTGCTATACGTCGTCGCGTCGCAATTACAATTCAGCGTGATTAAAGGTAAAGATGGAGATGCCAGAACTTTTTATAGGTTTATTATTGTATTACCTATATATTCGTGCAAATACGTGTGCTTATTGGTGATCACAAAATCAGTACTGGTTTGCTCTCCCAGCCTGCTACTAGCCAGGTAATTGCCTGCCGATGTTCGGCAAGACGACCCATAATTCTATAAGTAATTGTTAGTTCTTGGGAAGACCTTTGCTTTGGTATGTTTTGTGATCTAGATTTTTTTTCGTCGAGGCAAAATATATATTTTTTTTTATTGTTTTTTTTTTTTTTTTTTCGGTATCTTACATTTATTTCGAAGGTTTTGCAAAATAATCCTACTTACATAATGGGAGCGAACTTGATCAGAAAAGGGAAGAATGGTTTTACTCGAAATACATACTCGTATTATAATAAATATATAGCTCGACGATAACCATACGTGTAAGTTGATGTAAGTAGAGGTAAACGATAACTTGGTTGAATAAGTTGAAAACGAAATTAAATTTAAATGAAAGTATTGAGATACGAGTAATACTGGCATAAGAAGAAATACCGTATAAGTATGTGAAGGGTATACTTTGCTAACGGTCGCATTATTACGATGAGACACGTTAGAGAGATTACATTGTAATGAAATAAAATAATGCACGGTTGTGTTCTTTTGATGTACACAAATATGCGTAACATGCGATCGACAGACGAGACAGAGAAAGGTTGAAGACTTAGCAATTCTGTTATAAGTATGTAAGTGCTTTGATAATAATACGGCCATGTATTGTGAACATAACTACGTACGTACACTACACAATTACACATACGTTTAATATATTCACGTATGTATGAGTAAACTAATTGATTGCGAATTTTATAGCGGTGGCTGAAGGGAGGAAAATTAATGGAGCAATTTTGCCTTCATAGTTTATGTATCAGTTTTGAATGTATACTTAGTTCTACTCTTAGCTTAATGATCGAATTTGAACCAATTTTTTCAATATTGTACTAAATAAAAGTTTTTCAATTATATAAGATAGTGGTTCAGTATCTTAATCATTATATCATATTTTGGTGGCGCCGAACCTAAAAAAAAATCGGTGGGAGGGTGAATTTTACATTTAAAAAAATTTATTTATTTACACTGGGCGTGTGTAATTTCCAAGACTATTACGCCCAGTGGAAAGGGGATCTAAATCTGATTTGTTAACTTGAATTCTTTTATCAGACAGAGGATTTTGGAGATTTGTGAGGGTTCATCAGGAATGGTTTCAGAGTTTTCTGGTATATTTTGTTTTAATCGTACAGGAGGTGTTTAACAGTAATTTCTTCTGTATTGCAGAACTGGCCATTTGGTTTGAGAATTTTTAAGAACAGGTAGTTATGTGTGAGTTTGGTGTGTCCTATGCGAAGTCGGGT
>FIZR01028702.1:0-12222 GCA_900060175.1 Ferrisia virgata
AGCCCCAAAAATGTAGATTTTTGGTGGGTTTTTCTTATTTTTTGAGTTTGTTCCTCTCACAACTCCCCTTCAAATTGAGGTAGAAAGTTGAAATTTGGTATGTAGACTTGGTAGGGACAATAAATGTACCTTTTAAGGTTTCGACTTTTCAGATCCATTGCACCCTTTTACAGCCTAGAAATATGGTTTTTTGGGTTAGTTTTCTTATGTTTTGAGTTTTTTCTTCTCATAACTCTCCTCCAAATTGATCTAGCAAGTTAAAATTTAGTGTGTAGATTTAGTAGGGGCCCTAGATGTGTTTTCAGTGGTGTCGACTTTGCAACCCTAAGATGAAAAAATTTTATTTTTTTCATTTAGTAAGTCATGTTACATATTGTGTGCATAAATTATAAGTTGAACGAGGTAAATTAATATTGTGTACTAAATTTAGACATCAAATGCCTTGATGGAAATGAGCGAGTACAACGGTAAGGGGTTACGGAAATTTATTTAACAAAACTTACTTAAGACTCTTCCCTTAAGAGCGCTGTTCACCAATTCGTTTTCAACTCATTTCATAATTCTGATTCATTAAGACCCTTAGATATAGATTTTTTTACATTTCTATGTAGAGAAAGAAAAACTTCTAACCCATGAAGGTCGAGTCGGGATTAGTGACGAGCGCTTCTGCAGTGAAAAAAGATCTCTAAACCGTAATTTCTTTACCTCTCGGGTAGGAGATTTACATCTTACGTTAGTGTTTCAGTGCCCACAGTATCGAGTAATGTTCGATGCACAATATGTTTGTAGCCCCTTCAATGTTAACGTTGGGGAAAAAATAAGTAGAACAAAATTTGTACTGTTGTTCCTTTTTTAATGCCCTACTCAGTTTTTCAACTACTTGAGGAAAGAGGGTAGGGAATCATTCATTTTATAGCAGGGGCGTCTTCAATTTCTAATATGGGCCAAAAATCGACGTAACAAAATTTTCTCATTTTTGCATGTGCTACTCATTCTCAAAGTTAAAGATTCATTTTTTTTTTTTTTTGTATACTTTGGCCTCTTAATTTTCAAGATAGACAACTTATTCAGGTAACATGTTTTTTTGATGATACCAGGTTAGATACAAATTGTAAGTGTTAACAACCTCTGACCAGACATCTTGAACGAAGAAATATTTCTGATATGCGAACCTACCTACCTATCGATTCTCTTACCGCAAAGGAGAAACATCTTATTTTGAATATTCACAAAGGGATAATCAAAATGATGTATCAAGTTTTAAAATCTATTTAATGTTTCGTTAAAATTGTTTTCTCCGACTTTTTTCATAGTAAAAATGAAATCGACCAAGATGAAAAACATCATACTAAAAAACATTACGGTGTAGGCAACTCGTACAAAATTAATTTCATAAAATAATAAACGTAAAAATCAATGCAGCGTGGCTTTTAAAATAGAAAACCGAAACTTTTTCACGAAGTTTAGTTGAAGCAGAGAAAAAAAAGTTTCCAGGAAGGGAAGTGTGATAATTGGCATTAAAGATTTATTCGATTCGATAGCGGAATACATTTTTTTTATCGAAACAATTGTTTGCGTAGTTTTAACAAATCCTATTCTTGGAAGTAATTTTTATTAAAATAATTTTCGACGCGTTTAGAATGAGAGATTTTCATTTTTGCATTCCCACTTTTTAAAATAAGAGCCAGATGGGTTTTATTGAATTCTTTCGCTGACTCGTAAACTTGACGTAAAATAAAAATATTTTAATTACAGCTGCGGGGTGTTTTAAACTTCGAAACGCTTGTTTAATGTTGTTGAATTTTTCGACGGAAATTCATTTTTAAACTGATTTCAACATTACTTCCGATAAAATAAAAGTTTTTGTAGAATTGTTATAGAATAAGTAATAAGCAACAACTGAACAACATATTTTAACCAAGAAATGAGTTAATCAAGCAGCACAAAAATATTGAAATTAAAGTTCACTTTTTTTGTTTTCAATTAGTTTTTAATGTATATGTATTCAAAAATAATATACAAAGTTAAATTGAGCGAATATACCAATTTTTATAATACAGCATGTCTATAGCTGCAGGACGAAACTGTATTTAAAATTTGAAAAATGAATAACCCATCATTGAAAACGAATAATGTTCTCGTTGTGCATAAAAATTCGAACAAGTACCTATTCAATTTTTTGGCAAGATAAAATTTATTAGCATATTACTAATTAGGCCTAGTGCAAAAATTATGTGGCCATTGATTTTACTGTTTACTCGTTAGTAAAAAATTCCGTTAAAAAAGTAATGCGATTAAAATACTCAAATTAACTCACATGGATTAGTGAAATTCATTTTATAAAATCCAAACAATTGATTGAAATATTAAACGATACTGTCTACGACGTATAAAAAATCTTACGACTTTCTCGACTAGTTCGCATTAAGCGGGAAACCTCAAAGAAGCAATAATTTCTCTCGATGTCACGAAAGTATACGAATAAGCAGATATATAAAGATTGACAATGAAAATATAGCTTCTGGTAAAGCTATCAATTAATCCTACAGCCTATGGCGCTAATAAAAAGCAATTTTATGTAACATTGGCAACGTGGTATATTTGATTTTACGCTTCGGTTTTATACTGTTTTTATTCACTCGTAAAATGCCATTGCACTGCGAGTATATTTTTGTGGAATTTCCGAAACTTACTCAGTCGTGCGATAAAATATTTTCTATTTTTAGGCAACGTTTTACTCGTTGATTCGAACGATACAAAAATTAAAAGCACGCTATAGGTACTCGTATCTATAGCTTACGTACAGGTTCGCATTGGCTGGATGATGTATCATCCTGGTCCTTATAGTATACGTATAGATATGACATGTTTGTTAATATTGGTCCAATAGACCTTTTTAAACGTATCATGCAATTAATTGTTTTTCTTTTCTTTTTTTGCCTGATTTTCCATGTCATACTGTCAATGAAAACCAGACTATTACAGTCTATCGACATACAGCTGATTAGGGGGGAGGGCAATCAACAAAATTCGTTTTGGAGTCCTACAAGACCATTACGACCATTTTTGGTCATATAAGTTATTTATTCAATTTTATTTTATCCCCCCGGCCAACTTAAAATTTATTTACTCAGCTCGATACAGATCAAAATCAATAAAATTTGAGGAATAGGCTTCGATTCGCGGGCCTGTTGATATTCTGGAATGCGGATGATCTCGGAGCAAAATTCAGTTGTGCCCAAAATTGAAGAAAGAGATGTTGAGGAACTAAAATCGCAAAAATTCTTCCTTTTTAAACCAATCGATAGACATTCTACAGTTGTACAACACATGCAAAAATCAGCCTTTTAGGTCAATATGGAGGGGAGATATGAGAGTTTTCCTTTTTTTTGACTTTGAAAAAGAGCTGTTCCTCCCCCATTTCCCTTCCAAAGTGAGGTAGGAAGTTGAAATTTGGTATGTACATATTGTACGAGTCCTATGCCTTTTGTGAGTTTTGACTTTCCTGCTTGAAATGCAAGAACTCAAATCAAACTTTTTCAATCTTATTCCTGAGCTCCTACGCCACTTTTAGAGGATGAAAATAACAAAAAACTGCGCGTTTCCCTTCTCCTCGAGTAACCAAATCTTGCGGATCGATAGTTCTACCTCTCTTTGATCTAATGGCACAAAATTTTATATTGTAGATTCTCAACTCAAAGTCCACCATCTCTGTGAAACTGGTCAACATCCGAGGTATATTTTTTGTCATAAATTTATCTAGGGGTTGGGGGTTATTTTGTGAAGACGTTTTTGATTTTTGATTAGAAGTTTTTAATCAAAAACTTGCGATGATAGAGGATTATAAATAATTTTTGTACTTTATGCTTAAATGTTATTTCAAAAAATTGAAATATAAAAAAAAATAAAATTAAAAAATTTGAAAAATGAAAGAAAATTGATGACTTTTGCATTTAATGTTGAACTGTTGACTTGAAAGTCTAATTAGAAAAATCGAAAAATTAAAAAATTAAAAAAATAAAAAAATAATGAAATAGAAAAATTAAAAATAGAAGAAAACAAAAAAATTAAAAATTAAAAAATAAAATAATTGATAAATTATGTGCTCACTGTTAAAATGTTAACATGAATGTATCATTTAAAAAATTAAAAATGATAGAAATAGAAAAGTTTTTAAATAAAAAACTAAAAAAATAAAAAAAATAGATAAATAACAAAAGTTAAGTAACAAAGAAAATTAAAAAGTTGAATAAATTAAAAAATTTGAAAAATAAAAAAGCAGATGACTTTTGTGATTTATGTTAAAATGTTAATATAAATGTTTTATTGAAAATTTGAATAAATTGAAAAATGAGGAAATAGAAAAATTAAAAAATTAAAAAAATAAAAAAATGTGAAAAATTGAATAAATAAAAGAATTGAAAAATAAAAAAGTAAAAATTAAAAACAATAAAATTTTTTGATTTTTAATTTGAAGTTTTTGATCAAAAACTGGTTTTAAAAGATGATTATGAATGATTTTTGCATTTTATGTTAAAATGTTAACATGAATATGTTACGTATCCACGATCTGGAATTTTTCACTAAAAAGAAAAAGTGGCTATTTTTTTCGATCTACTTTTCAATTTTGAGGTCAAGTGAGCTCGGGTTAAAATTCTTTTTTCGGACCAAAAGTTTTGATTGGATGAAATAACTGAAAAAATATTTTAGCCTATATTATTACAAGAGGCATCACAATACCTATTCAATCGAACACGTGGAATGAAAAAATTCATTCATCCGTTTGTATAATGATTTAGGTCTTTTATTGTTTGGTTATTTTCTGACGTTTGGACGAAGAAAAAAATTACATTAGGGGTATGTCTCTCCCTCGTTTTTCAGCCTACAAATAAATTTCGAGAATATAATGAAGAAAATAGAAACAATGAGTTGCAGGTAGATATTGATTCGAAAAGGATTAAAAATAGATATATCGTGCTATTGTAGCATTTTACTTTCCTACGTACATAAATACGTACACGTAGGTGGGTTAGGTATCTCACTGATACGAATACCTACATGCGGAAAATCAACACAATACAGATTACTTTTAAAACAGTAAATAGGGTTCTTTTGTGGTAAAAGAAGGGCAATTGATCTTGTCCAACGGACACATTACAATTGGCAGCCGCATTGGTATCCAACTACGAGTAGGTATTAGGTACCTATCTACCAGATACTTTAATCGCAATCGTGATATTTGAGCACCTATCTAACTTATTTATTAGAAAGTTGTTTTACACTATCGATTAGTCGCCATGAAAAACGTAAATTGAGTGCGGAATTCGTGTGTTAAAATATTTATGCTGTTTCTACCACCAAAAGCAAAGGAAAAATGAATTTTTTACACACCAAAACCGCAGATGTTTGTAAACGAAAGTTTAAAAATTTTTCGTGTACTATTTTTTCATTTACCTACTTCCCAAGGAAAAAAAAAACCGTGAATATAAAATTAAAATAATTTTTTTTGTATTTTTACTTTCTATCTCCTCCCTCTCTTCACCAAAACTTGTATGATTTCATGTTTTTACTCGAGTACAACAATTTTCAAAGTATTCGTTGATGAATATACAAAATAAAATTTTTTTTCCAGACGATCTTAATCGAGCATCCGACTGAGCCACGAGTATTGACAATCGGTAAGGTACCTACCTAACTACCTACCGTTAATTATGCTACCTAGAATCTAGTTTGAAACTTTTGTAGTTTTTCTTGACCGACTAGACAAGTTGGATTATCATTTTCAATTTTCAATCGAAACTTATTCGATAAAACTGATGAAAATGGTAGCATTACTAATCTTCTTATCGCTACCGACTAAATATAATTTACTATATTAATTTCGACGTCGTCGATGAAGTATTCGGTAATATAGAAATACATTTTGCAATAACGACGAGAAATTGCTCCAATGAAGGAAAAAAACGGCGTCGATTTGTTCACGAACGAAGATAAATTGTCGCGTATAATTTAAAGATTATGTTTATATTTACCACACAACGTAAAACACACAGGTTTTCCTGTAGCTTTACAATACACACTGTATATCTTATTACAAGCATTATTCTCTGTCCATTACATCCATAGAGAATACGCGCGTGTATATCAAGCACCTAAATTATAACCGAAGTATCGTAATAATAAATTAATACCAGAATTTGAATTTTCAATTCAAATAACCCATTGACCTTCTATGTTACATAAGTACACTAGAAAAAGGCAACGATCAAAAACTATGCTTAGCTAAAGAGGTAGATTAATTCTGCAAAAAGAAAAAATTAAAAAGCAGCGTAAAAAGCCAGGTATCTGGCGTTCTTAAAAATGGCAATATTCTTTGGCACATCGTGCTCGGTAATTTTCGGAAAATTATTTAGCCATAGTGTGTATATAGCAAAAACCTCGCAGTTTGATTTAATTCTAGCCACGTGAAGAGGTGTATAGATGGTCTTAAGACTTTTATAGTGGAGCGTGACTACAATACCGAACAAATGTCAAGCTTAGCGTATTCAGCACATTGTGACTAAAGCACGCAATATACCACTCGACACAGCATCGACATTGCTAATGAACAAGTTATCAGAGAGTAACGTCACTTCTTCCACTTCAAATGAAAATTATTGTGGAATTTCTTTTTTCTTATTTTCGATTTTTGCAGAGAAAAAAAAACGTGCCAACGTCCTTTATGAGACACATTCTCATATTTTTATTTTGCCGCTGTCATATGGTTGGTAGGTAAATATATAAGTAGGTGTTTTTTCAACTCCCTTTTCATATCTATAATACGTATATACCTGTGATGATGTGCTTTTTTTTTTTTTTTTTTTTTTCCAGAAAGAATTGGGGAGGATACACGAGCCCCTTGGGGGTATGCTTTTTTTTTTTTTTTTTTTTTTTTTTTTCCAGAAAGAATTGGTGAGGATACACGAGCGCCTTGAGGGTATGCTTTTGGTATTTTTATTATTAAAAAATATTTAGGTTTATGATATTTTAAGCGTTATTGTATGACAAACATGGTTGAAAATTTCAAATTATACCCGGGTTAAAAAAACAATATTGCAAGGTTGTTTCTTTCATTTGAAAAAACTTTTTTCTAAAGCCAAAAAATTGCAAGCGTGAAGCACTTCTAGCAAAGTTACTAAATTAAATCGCGAGGTGCGTTAGACCAGAAATCAGAACAAAAAAACGTCAAAAATCTATCCTTTTTAGAGACTGCAAGGAAATGCAACTTAGCTGAAAACTCGAAACCCCAAAAAAGTATACCTACGACCCTTAGTAAATCTACATACAGAATTTCAACCCAGCTCTACCAAATTTTAACCTCATAGCTAAGTTCAAAAAGAGATATGTATGCTACAAACTTTAAAACGTAATAAAAATTTACCGGAAAACTACAGTTGAAGGGCTCAGAGAAAGGTGCAATTGTGTTGAAAAGTTGACACCCCCAAATGAAATATCTAAGACTTTTACTAAATTTACACACCAAATTTCAACTATCTAGCTTAATTAGAAGGAGAGATATGTGAGAAATGGTCTTTTTTCGGGGTCAAAAAGGGGAAAACTCATTGTCATTATATTTTCTCTTTTATTTAAACCAGGGAACTGATCGGCACCCCTCTCCTAGATTTTAACATGACTGAATTTTGAGCAAAGGTTATCCTCACTCATATATATTTGATTCGATGCCAAACTGAGAACGATTTTGATCTGTATCAAGCTGAATAAATAGAGTTTAGAATCGAAAGTATTCGGAAATAATAAATTCACAATATTCTCCGAGTGTTTAATGATGAATACTTTTAAATTACCTTCATAAATACCATTCGAATGATAAAAATGCTTAAATCAAAAATTCGTATTTTTATCTGAAATTAGCCTTTGAAAGAAATGGATAAAAAGTGCAGAAAACTGATCAAACATTACGAAAAAATGTATGAAAATTGATCAAAGATACGGTAAGGAAAAAATCGTTAGAAATCATCAAAAAATGGGTTAAACATCGACAAAAATGGATTAAAAATTCAGAAAATTTATCAAAAATCATGAAAAAACCTAAAATCATTAAAAATCATTGAAAATTGGGTAAAAAAATTGGCATAAATGCGTATAATGAATATACCTAATTGAAAAAAATCAGGAAATAATGTTGAAAAATCAGTGAAAATTAACCATAAATAAAAAAAAAATTATGAAAAATCATCGAAATTGGGGTAAAAGTTTGAGAAAAGTGAGTTAAAAATGCGGAAAAACAATCAAAAATTTTGAAAGGTGTTAAAAATTGGCTGAAAATTGTTAAAAATTATTGATAATCAAGTAAAAATTTGACTAATGTGGGTTAAATATGCAGGAAATTGATCCAAAAATTGCAATAGAATGTAAAAAAATAAGTGAAATTGACCTGAAATATGGAAAAAGTCGTTAAAAGTCATAATTTTTGTATATTTTTCAACATTTTTTCGTAATTTTTGATTGACTTTTTGCATTTTTAACCAATTTTTGTAAAATTTTTACCCAAATATCAATGATTTTCCATCAATTTTTCATTTTTTTTACATATTTTTATTAATTTTTTACCCAATTTTCGATGATTTTTAACAATTTTAAAAATATTTTTGGTCAATTTTCTTCTTTTTTCAATCATTTTTATCAAATTTTAACATAATTTTTAGTGACATTCGTGGATTTTTTTCTACGTTTTAGCTCAATTTGCACATAACTTTCAACAGTTTTTTCTGATTTCGGATCTTTTTTTTTCCAAATCTTACTCTTTTATGTTCAATTTTTACCCATTTTTTAATGATTTTTAACAATTTTTTGTAAATTTTCGCCTATTTTTCTACATTATTTCGCGATGATTGATCAATTCCGCCCCAATTCGAAATGAATTTTAACGATATTTGTGATTTTTGATCAATTTTCTGCACACTTTTTACCTGTTTTTGTCAACGGATGACGTAGAAAACCAGGCTAGAAAGTATCAAGAAAAAGTACAATGGTGTAACAATACCTCACTTCGGGGAGGGGGCGGAGGGAATTAGTTGAAAATTTTGTCTGAAAATTAAAAAACATACCTCGGGTGAAGCGAGGACGAAAACTTTGCACAAAATTTTGATGATTATGGGCCAAAAAATTTGTATTTTAGAGGGTTTCCAAGTCCGGGTAAAAATGAATTCTTAAGCAAGAGACCCAGTTCTAGGAAGGGGGAGGAGGGGGGTCAGGATAACTACTTGACATCACTTGAGTACATACTGGTAATCTCACATGCCAAAAATGGTCTTTTTATCCGAAGCAGATTTCGTTGAAACCGTCCCCTCGGCGCATTCTTCGTAGGTATCTCAATAATACCGTGATAGCCACGTTCATTCAACAATATGACGAAGAAAAATCACGTTGAAAAGAATATTTAAAACTTGACCCCTTCTCGCAGCAGAATAAATTCGACTTGAAGACACAAAACCACAAACGTTATTCTCTGCGTATTAAATTTTGATAATGCGAATCAATTTAATGCGGTTTCCAGACAATCTAGACTAGCTAGAAATGTTTTTCTCTCTACTGAATTTTCATATTTCCCCAGACAGACTTGAAATCAACTTCATTTGCCATAAAATTTAATACACTGCCTCCTACCTCGATATTCTTAGCCTCACAGGTACCAGCAGTTTGGTACAAGAATACTCGTACACGAAATATGAAAAAATACAATACAAAACAAAATATATATATATATATAAAGAAAAGGTTTTTATTCGATTCCATATTCCCAAACCTTAACATGTACGAACAAAACCACAATTATGCCTTTGTAATATCGCAAAGCGGAAGACTTTTTTTTCAAAATGTAATTCTACGCACAACCGTAGCCAAAATGTATATTTACTTTAGTAATCAACAAAAAACAAGAGATGAAAGGGAAAAAAACTCACGCAGGAAGCTGGTAAATATTCATTACGAGTTTACGACTAATCTACGATCACGTTGGTTATTTCTTTAAAATTATTTACGCGGTGCGAATTGAACAAAAAAAGAAAGGCATCGAATTAATAACGTTGGGTGCGTTGGAATAGGTACATTTTGAACGGAAGAAATTCGCAGCTCACCTACGTGATAACCTATCTACCTAATTAATACCGAAACTACATACTCTTTCATCATTAAGAAAAATACCGCAGAATGTTCCAGCGTAGAAAATTTTTTTCCCTTCAAAATCTTCAGCAAGTGGAAAATTCACACCAAATAGATGACCCTGCCACGTTGCCACATGAAGGATCGTACATCGTAAATGGTACATGGTACAGTTTAATTAATTTAAGTGCGACAAAATAGAAATTACCTACCACCAGAAAAGAGTAGATACACCTACGTTTTACATGGTCATTCTTCAATGTATACCATCGTTACAATTTACTCGACGCATATACCAGCTTCAAGCTGCAAATATCTCGTGTATACTTATGTAGAATTGCGGTTTACTTATTTTCTGAACACCTTGCACGTAGACACGCTAATGGAAATACGTATTACGAGTAAGTACCTCGGGATGCGATATAAAGTAGATATGTAATCGCGAAAAAATTATTTTTGCCGGCTCATTTCTGTTAACACTTATGTTTTATGTTATTTCACAACTCGCAAGGTTTTCTTCTTTTTCTCGTTTCTCTTAGCGCGTGGTTTTCCTACATTTTTCCGACATTATTTGTTCATTTACTATATGGTTGCAACCCTTCCAACCGCTCTTAAAAAAAAAAAAATATGAGCTTCGTCTTGATCGTCAATCTTACATTTATATTACAACTTGGTACTTTTCCGCAATCAAATTAATTGGAACGATGCGATGACAGCCGTAATAAAAAGAAAAAAAATCGTCGCGTACGAATTAATTTGGTCATCTCTTTGGTATTAGTCAGTATTTAGGTAATGGTTTAATATTCGATAAATCGTACAGTCATTTTAGTTCAAAAATAACCCGAACCCCATTAAAATTCACGGAAAGCGGAAATTTCGTTTATAGGTAATGTGGAGTATGTATTTTAATATTATCGAATTTTCCTGAAATCCATTCACTCTTTTGACGGGCAAGGGGGTACAAAGTTTGGGTTCATGGCAATTACTTCCAAAATAACGCACTTACGGAAAAAAATATTAGAACTAAAGTTGTACAACATTAAAAAATAAACAATTTTACTTCTCTAACTTTTTTTGCCAGAAGGTTGTGGGGAGGAGCTAGAGCGTTCAGAAAAAAATTATTTTTGGAAATCTCCAATTGACACCCAAAATTCTCAAAAATCTGCTTAATCCACTTTTAGTAACATTTTTTTTGGCGTCGTAATACCTCCCCTTTGTTATGTAACATTACAAAAATGTTGCATCGTGCCATTTTCGAAATTGGGAGGTGGGACTTCATTTGAAAAGTTGCAACTTTCTTGTGTGATAAGTTCGTTATGATAAAAACTTTGAAAAATTTATTCAGACAAACAATGTACAGCATTGAAGACCAAGTATTTTTATTTTTTTATTTTTTTTATGGGTGGTTATGGGATGGAGCTATGTCGAAAAGAATAAAGTGACTCTTAAAAATTCCTCTTAAAATGAATAAATTACAAAAGTACTTTTAAAAAGCAAAACACCCGCTCGTAAAAAAAAAAAATTAAAAATGAATAATTCCACTCAAAAAATAAGGTGATATAAATTAAGAAATCGCCAAGCAGTATAATGTGCAAGGAACGGATATCTTTCACCCTGGAATATTTTCAAAATTTGCTTACCTTTCAGTCAACAATTTTTGGATTGTAGTGTAAAAGAGAAAAAGTTCTCCAGATATACTATAAATGATTATTTTATAAAAGAAAGATCCATCAGCTGCTAAAAATCAATTTGTAAACCGGGCCCAACTAGGCGGAACCTTTTTATGATTAGTCGTCTTTAAAATAACACAATTTTTCATTTATTCACAAAATTAAAACTACTTCTTATGGCTGATGATTGCATACAATTTCTGTTGATACACCTGGAGTTTTCAAAACTGCACCGATTTCCAGGAAATTTTTTACAATTTTACAAAATGTTTGCTTTTTATGATTAGCAGTCTTGAAACAACACAATTTTTCGTCTATACACAAAATTAGAACAGCAGCTACTGATGACTGGTGTGAGATTTGAGAATTTTTTAGAAATTGTTTTGTTTCA
>FIZR01028704.1:0-12398 GCA_900060175.1 Ferrisia virgata
AGTGAAGCCAGTGTTTCTTCAAGGACACTGTAGAATTCTTCAATTTCTTCATCTGCACTGGTTTCTGCACGATTCACTTATATTAATTTTTTATGATTTCTAACACTTTTTTTTCATATTTCAAGTCAACTTTCAGCTAGTTTTCGACAATTTTTCGTTATGCTTGATCAGTTTTCTTTATTTTCCCCCTTTTTTTCGAATTTGGGCATAACTTTCAAGCCTATTGGTTGAATTCGAGAAATTTGGTTCTGTATCAAGCCCAATAGAAATGATTTTAGAGCTGAGGAGAAACAAATTAAAAAAAAAAACTAAAAATTATTATATGGTTCTTGAGGATTCAAAAAGTATTTTATTGATGCTTTCCCCATTTACTGTCCTCTAATCAGCATATCACAGGCCAACATTCTGCAGAGTCGTTTGTGGGGGGAGGGGGGTGTTATATTGAGACAGAACACCCTGTATAGTACCCATTGACTGTAAAAAATATGGAAAATAAATAGAATCAAACGTAAAAATACATGATGATTTTATTTAGGTACGTAAATGCATAAAATTTGAGATCATGAAATGAAAAAAAAAAAAAGATAAAGAAACATAAAAGAAATTGCATCGTTAAAATTAACAATCAGTTCGATAAAAAATACTTATATAAAATACGTGTAGGGATCGTAATTCAAAATTATTGATACTTTCAGTCTTATAAAAGAAAAATTCTTCTTTAAATGACACAACTAAAAGAAAAATCTAAGGCACTTCTTACATAGATCAAGAAAAATAACATACAATAAATTACAATTTAAAAATAAAATCCAAGTTCGTACTTTATAGTGAATAGCACCAAAACGACGAGAGTAGGAAAAATATAATTCATCACACGTAGTTTTTCTTCGGGCAAAAAACTCACGGTAAGTATTTCACTTTTCAGTATCAAAAACATTTCTCTCTGATTGTTTTGCATAAATTCACACGATTTGAGTGCCTACTTGAAACTAAAAAAAACATATATATTGAACAGGTGGGCGTGGGTACCTATTATCACAGTTTTTCATTACAAAACTTCCATAGCTGTACTTCAAATCCCACAAACGCGATCAAAAAATGAATAACATAAGCAAAAAGGAGACAGACGCGTAGTTAAACATTAAGAACATATCAAAAAAAAGAATGAAAATACTGAAATTTTTTTTTAATACATATTTAGAAGTTGTCTTAATAATTTTTCTAAGAGAAAAATGATAATATTTTTTCACCTCCTGGTTCTAGAGTTTCAATATTGCCTGGCTACATTTTTGCTTAGAAAACTTCGATTTGAATTAGCAGTCCATTAGGTAGAAGGTCGATGGAAAATTACGACTTTTCATGATTTGCATGACTTATTCGACACCCTATACAACTGATTTCGCAAAAAATTAGGATTTTTTTGGCTGGTAAAACCAATGAAACTGAAGCAGAAATTTCCAGAATATCCACATTTTTTATTCGTATTAGGAAATTTTATTTATTGGCTTACGAAACCCCCTTCTTCACTCGCAAGAAAAACAAATCTAATTAGGTCAGATATAAAGATCAACCTTCCTCCCCTAAGCCCACAATAAACTACCAAATCACGTTTATGGCTTATGTGAAAAAAATATCTACCTACTTCTACATGTACCCAAATTTATAAATATCAAGTTTTTAGAAATGGATCAAGTATTTTATAAAAGTGGGTACCCGTCTACTTATTCACTTTTTCCAATTTCATGTTATTCAGCGAAATATTTTCAATCGTAAAGTGAAAATGCCCGTCAAAAAAATACGAATGTCACATAACTAAAAAAGTGCATCTCGAAAACAACCTTGGAGTATCACTCTCACTTTTGTTTCAAAATTTCAAAAAATTTTTCAACATTTCAACAATTTTTAAAAATAAGCAGGGAAATTTAAATAAATCGAGTTCACACAATTTTGCTCAAAATAGCAGCCAGAGGCGATTTTTCATCCTTTCTCAATTCTTCAGATTCAAAAAAATTATTTATAAGTTCTATTTCTAAAAAATAAATATATCTCATTTTATAAAGCGATATCGACTTGAATGAAGTTTTATATAAAATCAAAATATGAGTTTCAAATGAGTCAAGAAGACAACCATCCACCCTCGATTACTTTTAACAGGTTTCAATGGTTTCTTATCATCATTTCAATTGTTTTTTTTTTCAAAAATGCGCATAATTCTCTTTTTTAGAGGAGAAAGGAGAGAAGGGTGGTGGAGGAAGACTTCACATTGAAAAATGTTCAATTTATATGACTTCCCAAATAAGCAAGATTATGTGAAAAGTGGCTTATTGAAATAAAAAATTCTCCACAGCGCATATTACGCTTACTAAAAAAATTCAGAACTTATCCCGAAGAAATTTTGATCATTCAATAGACCGGTACTGCGAAGGGTTGAGTTCGAGAAGTATTCTTTCATTATAATTATTCTAAACTATTCACAAACACACACACAAAAAAAATGAAACACCAAATAAAAGGCACATAGGTACAGGTACCAATTAAAAATTGGCAACACGAGGTACTTTTCACTCATAAATATAACAACAACAATACTGGAACTGGAAAAAGTAAACTTTAAATCACACTGGGCAAATCTCGCATCCAAATTCTACCCATCAAATTCACCTGATTCTCTCGTTCGCTCAACAAAAAAGCGGTCAAATTAATACTACACAGTTTACAATACACAAATAAAAAATAAAAATAAAAAAAAAACAACAATAATAACAAATAACAAGCGCATCAACAATAAAATTACCTTTAGCTTTAGTTATAATTAACGGACGAAGCTCGAGACGGAGGAGGCTGCCTAGGCTGCCATTCGAAATCCGTACTCGATGACTGATCCGGTGACCCGGATCTGGGAGTGGTTAGCTGAGGTTGTGGCGGAGGTCGCGACGATAGTTTACCATACATACTGGAATTTAGGGCAAAATACACGCTCGAAGGATGCGACGAAGGATTCGATGAACTGGATCTCGGCATAAACGGATCAAATTTATACGACGAATCGGTACCGGCTTCGTAATCGATACGATTATAGACGTGAAATGCATCAACATCGACATCATCGTCATCAACACCACGTCTATGCTGCTGTCTTTGTCGACAGCAACTACCATCGTCGTGACCACCGTGATTAAACGGTGTAGCCCAGCACAGTCTGCAGTATCCGTGCTCTCTTAAAAACGTGCTGGTCGGACTGGGATGCGGATCTAGGGGACGATTGTTATTCAACGAGCTGGGCACAGCGATCTTTTGGCTTTGCGAGGTGACGTCGTCTCCGTCGCTAGATTTAATTTCCGTATCGTTCGACGTAATAATTTGACGACCATTTGGAGTTAGTAATTTTAACGCTACTTGACGATCGCGATCGTTGGCTATGTTATCGCGTTTACATTTCTTTCTTTTGCGAGTCAGATAGATGAATACAAATCCGACGACGAATACCAGTATAATCATGGCGACGATGAAAGAATCGGACCATTTGTTGGTGCGAGGGTGACTTTGGTGATTGCACGATTGCGATTTCTCGTCCGATCCGTCGTCGCAGTTTTCAACGCCGTCGCAAACCGTCGACTTTGGAATACATTTGTTATCGGAGGAGCATCTGAAATACAAGCCGGTATCGAGGCCGGATTCATCCGTGCAACAGGTCCATTCGTCCGAATTATCTAAACAGTCCGATTTACCATCGCAGACGGCATTGAATTCGATACAATGACCGTTCGAGCATTGGAATTCGTTAGTCGAGCAGTACGAACAATTACTCTCGTCCGAGCCATCGTCGCAATCGAATGTTCCATCGCAACGTCTGGAATTCGATAAACATTCTTCGACCGTTTCTCGAATACATTTGAAATGATTTTCGTTACATGATCGAGATTTCGAGCACGTTCTTTCGTCCTCGTTTAGCTTCATTCCTAAAGGGCAAGAGCAATTCGATTTCACGTCCGAACGAATACAAATATACGAGCAAGGAGTATCGCGACTGGTGCACGGATGATTCGATACATCGGTTCGGTTTAGTGATCGAACGCCGACTATATCGCTGACCAGAACATTGTTCAAGATGGTAATTCTACCTTGACCGGTGTGTTTGTCTATTCTTTCGATGCTCGGAGGTATCTCTTCGTATTCGATCCAGTAGTAAAGGTACGAGTCGATGATCGATAACGAGGAGATCTTCTTGCCGAAGGTCATTCCTAACGAGATCTTCTTATCACCGGATAAACTGCACGAGAATATTTCTTGATCGTACGAATAAAACAACAAGTCTAGTTTCCTATCGACGACAATCGATTCTACGATCTTATCACCAGTATTGATGCGATCCAGCTGCTGTCCATCTATCAAAGATCTCCTAATACAGGGTGATGAACCATCGTCCGTCCAAAATAGTAAACTTTTCTCCGCATGTAGGGCTATAAATCGAGGCTTCTCGCCAGCACTAGCGATAAATACACGTGCGAGATTCGCGATACTTTTCTTATTACCGGCGTGAATAACGTTGATCGTATCGGTCAACGAACATGTCCAGAATAACAGTTTATTAAACGGATCCAAAGCGATATCGTGAAAATTAAACGTTTCCGAGGTCTGGTCACCGTTCACGACTACAACAGTATGAGAGCCATTTTCGTGGCACTTTTTAATAGCCTGAGCTTTGCCGTCGATCCAATACAAATACTTGGTCAGCGGATCGTACTCGATGGCCGAAACAGATCTCATACCAGCCACCGGAGGTAAAGCTATTTCCGGACATTCTTTCTGGTCGTCGTTATCGTCCGACGATGTTACGCTGGCGACCAAACGATGCAGCGTGTTTTTCGTCCAAAACAGTAGGAAATTCTCGGGAGCATGACAGTTGCCATTTTTCAGCTGATAATGAGTCGGACACGAACAAGATCCATCGGTAGCTTTGGACATATCGCCAACGATACCGGTAACACTGGAAGCCGAAGGTTTAACCAGGCAAAGATTTTTACACGATTTATTATTGGTGCAAGCGTTTCTCTCTCGTGTACCATTCCGAATCGATAAATCGATGATTTTAAAATCGACAATGTCGTTCGATTGTCGATAAAACACCACGATATTGGCGCCGGTGAATTTATCGGCTCTCATGATAGATCCGTTATTAGCACTGGACCAATATAGATAATTTCCATGTATCCAAACGGAGGTAAATTTAATCCACGAACGATCACCGGTTACGATTCGTTTCCTATGGTTACCAGTAGAATCGCAAAATTCTACGCTAGCTTCGTCGTTCCTATACTGCGACCAATACAAGGCCGAATGTTGACCAGCAGAATCGACCGCCAATCCGTAGATTTTACCCACATCCGAGACAAACAGCGTTTTCGACGAACCATCCATAGCAGCTTTGAAAATACCACCGATCGTACCGTCCCATTCGGACCAATACATATAACCCATCAACGGATCCAACGCTAGATTCCTCGGCTCTTTCAGATTCTTCCAGAACAATATCTTTCTAAATTTACCGTTCAATTTTGAAACCTCAATTCGTCTGCTGTCAGCATCGGCCCAATATAAATTCGACGATAGTGAATCGACAGCCAATGACTTGGGCGAATCGTTACCCAACTTGATAATCGTATCGATGAGCGAACCGTTTAAAAACATTCTATTTATAACGTTCGTTTTACCATCGGCGTAATATATTCGTAAATCTGCGATATCTATGTCGAGTACGTTTATCGATTCGATACCGCTTAACGGTATTATCTCGCTGATCGAACTGTTCTTCGTAGTATTTGTATCATTACGAATGCTAACTTTGCGCAGATGATCGACGCTATGAATGACAGCGAATTTACTCGATATCACACAACTTCTGCTATCCGATTCGAGTTCGTAGTCGATTTGACAAGAGCATTTGGCTACTTTTTCGACCGATTTGTAAAAACAAAATTGATCGCAGCCGCCGTTATTTACCGAGCAAGCATTTGTCGATTGTGGTAACTTGGCCGATGTATCAATCGCTTTGATACTGGTAACGTCTGGCAAATCACCCAAAATTTCGGATCGATCTTGACCACTGTGTTTGTTGACTCGTTCCAACGTTCTCATATGATAATCTGTCCAGTACAAAAAGTCGCCCAATATTGCCATACCCCAAACGTACGATAGGTTTTCGTTAACGAGAATACGACGATTTTCACCACTGATCATGTTCGCTACCTCGATCGTGTCCTGTTTTTGGTCTCCCCAGTAAAGCTTGTTTTCTTCCACGTCTAAAGCTATGCTGTTCGGACATTTGATTCCGTCCTTGATCAATACGAATCTGAAAAAAATTATCGAAATTGAATGTTAATCCAAAAAGGAATGTAAGATTTATTTTGTAAACGTTGTGAAAATTTATATATCGACTGTTTACATGGATTTAATTTGATTTTAATCCGTTGATTTATTCGGTCATGTTCCAAATTTCAAACGTTGCATGTCCAACTATGCAAGAACCCCTTACCAAATATATATGTCAAATTTCAAGCCTTTTAGCTAAATTTGTTAGAAAGGGAAGAGAATGTAAACGCCAAAAAAATCCGAAAAATGACAAAAAAAATACTCAAAACTTTACATTATTGAAGCTTTCAAGGGGATTTGAGGGGATTGAGAAGTCAAAATCACCAAAATACAAATCTCAGCGGATCACTTGATCCGCCCATTAAACTTTAACCACCGTATCAAATTTAGGGCGAGTTACGACAGGAATCAACTTCTTTCAAGGTCAAAAAAGGAAAACTTTTTCATACCAGCCCTCTCAATCTAAATGAAAGGGAGGAGAGGAGGGCCCAGATATACAAGGTACATTTCTTAATTTTCTACCAATTGATATAAAAATGAACAATTCGAATTTTTACCCATTTTTTCGTGAGTTTCGAACGATTATTTACAAATTTTACAATTGTTAGATTTTTACTTAATTTTTGGTGATTTTCAACGATTTATTTCGTAATTCAGATCAATTTCCAACCATTTTTCAACATTTTCTCGTGTTTTTTTTTGTATAAATTTTTTTACCATTTTATCTATTTTTATATCAAAATTTTACTAAACTTCCGATAATTGCTAACAATTTTTTTTCTTAAATAAATTTTAACTCATTTTTTGAAATCTTTTCTTGATTTTTCATCAACTTTTTCAACTTTTAAACCTTTTTTATGAAATTTTAAAAATTTTTATTGACTTTCCTTCAGCTTTATGCACTATTAACGCATTTTTATGAAATTTTCCCACAATTTTTGATGATTTTTTTTCTACATTCCAAGTCAATTTATATTATTTTTCAACAATTTTCATGAATTTTGATCACATTTTATTAAATCTTTCAAAATTTTTGATGATTTTTTTTCACATTTTAGTTCAGTTTTCACTAATTTTTCAACATTTTTTTTTGTAATTTTGGATAAATGTTTTTTCTGAATTTTTGTCAAATTTTTACTCCATTTTCTATAATTTTCAACAATTTTTACATATTTAAGTCAATTTTTACCATTTTTAAACATTTTTTAATGATTTTTGATCAATTCTCTGCATCTTTTCAACAATTTTTATCAACTTTTTCAGAATCTTTGATAACTTTTCTAATATTTTAGGTCAATTTTTACCAATTTTTTTGTATTTTTTTTATCCATTTTTGCTTAATTTTCAACCAATTTTTGATAGTTTTTTTCCCAGTTTAGGTCAATTTTCCGACATTTTTCAAAATTTCTTCGTGATTTTAGATCAATTTTCTTCCTTTTATACCAATTTTTAATTAAATTTTTACTCAAATTTCGGTGATTTTTAAAGATTTTATTCATATTTTAAATCAATTACTATCCTTTTTTTGATAGGTTGTTTGATTTTTATCAAATTTTTCCAAATCTTGAATGATTTGTTTTTTTTAATATTTTAGATCAATTTTTACCAATTCTTCGGGGTTTTTTTCGTGATTCTTGAAAAATTTTCTATATTTTTAACTCATTTATGTCAAATTTTTATTCAATTTTAAATTATTTTCCAATTTCAACGATTTTTTGCCCAATTTGGGTCAATTTTTTGATATTATTCAACATCTTATCGTAATTTTTGAACAATTTTTTGCATCTTCTACTAATTTTTACCAAATTTTTATCATTCTTGATAATTTTTAACGATTTTTTGAATATTTTTGACCAATTTTCAATCAATTTTTTTCAAATTTTTCTAAATTTTTCATCAATTTTTTCCCATTTTTTACATATCTTTGTCGAATTTAAACTCAATTTCTAATGATTTTTTTCATATTTTAGTTCAATTTTCAAACATTTTCCAACGTTTTTTCTTGATTTTTGATCGTTTTTCTTCATTTTTAATCCATTTTGTCAAATTTGTACCCAATTTTTGATGATTTTCATTGAGATTTTTTTCCCAGTTTAGGTCAATTTTTAAACGTTTTATAACATTTCTATCGTGATTTTTGAACGATTTGTTGCACTTTTAACCCATTTTTATTAAACTTTTACTCAATTTTTGATGATTTTTCACGATTTTTTTTGCCTAATTTAGGTCTATTTTCAGACATTTTTCAATATTTTTTCATGATTTTTGATCAATTTTCTGCTCTTTGAAAATATCACAAAATACCTCAAATGAAGGATCCAAAAATGGGCTCAAGCCCATACTTGAGCCAAATTCAGAGGGAGGTTCAAGGCGAAAAACATCAGAGAATACAAAATACATATTGATAAAGTACTAATAATTTGCACATGACTTTTTCATGATACTCCATGACCTGGTACAACCTTTCTCGAGTAACTCAAGTATGTCCTTTGACATTCATACGTATTTCAAATAAGTATATCCTATCCTCAGTGAAGTTACTTTTCTAAATTTTTCGATAATTTTGCACTTTGAATCTCTCCGATCATCAGTCGAGAAAAAACACCAAAAAATATAAAACTTACGTACCTGTTAGACCCATCCAAATCGCTGCGTTCGATTTTCGGATACGTATCGCTGCAATCGGTCCACCATAACCACGTATGCTGCGGAGACACAGCGATAGCTGCCGGATGGTCAATATCGTCGACAACGATAGCCTTACGATGGGTATTATTCAATCTGAGCACTTCAATTCGCGAGCTATAGTAATCAGCCAGGTAAATATTTCGCGCCACGTAATCGACAGTGAAACCTTCCAACTGGTGCAGATTTTCGGTAACAAGGTTTTCTCGATTTTTACCGTCTAGCTGAGCTCTCTGTATGCTATCGTTTGATCCACCAACCTCGCCATCGGTCGACCAATACACATATTTTTGAATCGGATCGTAATCGATATAAACCGCTTGCTTTATACCTTTCAAGGGTAACTTAAAAGTTGTATAATCTTGGGTATCTAGAGATACGCTGCTGATCTTGGAACGCTGCACAATTAGAAGCATATGATTAACTCCAGCGGCGCAGGTCGATTCGTTTATCAATCTGATTCCAGTCGGACAAGCGCACGAGTAATTCGGCCATTGGGACGAGAGTAAACACAGATGTGAACATCCGCCGTTATTTATATCGCACGGTGTTGCTTTGTAAGGCTGCAACGAAGGGTCGAAAATTTTCAAATCAATAGGCGTTAGAGAATTATGCGAATAGTCGACCACAGTTAACGGATGTCCGCCGGTGGTCATGTTATAGGCGTGAATAGACGACGTTTTCCAATCGGTCCAGTATAATAAATCCATAAAACGAGTGACAGAATAAGGCTGAGCATGAGATAGACCTTCGTTCAGCAAAACGATTCTATTTTTACCGTTGTAATCGGTAACTTCGATTTTTAACAGTTTACCATCGATCCAGTATAGCTTTTTAGCATCGACATCCAACGAGATACCGTTCGGCCAACGTATATCTTCCGATAGGATAACTTCTCTAGTGGCCGGATCGCCGTTCATCGAGCATCGTTCGATTTTAGCCGTGTCCGACCAATCGGACCAGAATAACAGACCATTCAAAGGATCGACGGCGATAGCTCGCGGCTCGTATAAATCTTGTCGAATAAGAACTTTGCGATATCTGGTTTTCAACGACATTACTTCTATTTCACGAGCTGAGCCCTCCGTCCAATATACATTCTTCGTTAGCCAATCGATAGCCAATTTCTGCGGCATCGATGAGCCCGTTTTAGCGTACGTTACTTTGTTGGTATTCGCGGATTGCGTCGTCGTATCGTTCGGTGTAAAAATACAGTTTATTTCTTCGGTATCTACTTCGGCCCAACAAATCAACGAATCGTTGTAACAATAGTCTAAACCATACGCCGAATTTGCACCGGGTACTTGGGCGATAATCTCGTGCTTTCTTGGCCTAGCTGGATTCTTTATCATACGTATATCGTGCGTGTTGCTCAACAGCAACGAATGGTAACAGTGGCAGGTATCCCACAGCATGGTGGTTCCAATGAACAGCAATATTGGCCAATACATTGTAAAAACGAACACGAATACGCTGAAATTTGAAAATAAAAATAAAAAAACGTAATGGATAAAATAAATATACCTCATTAGTACAATTGTAATTTTCAATATAAAATCTACTCACGAATATCAGCTCAGTTAGGTAGAATTAAGCTAGAGAATCATCGAAATATTAAATAATTTCATATAATGTGTGAGCTTTCTTGAAAGCATACAGCGTTCATTTTTGTAAACCTCGGCCGATCTGGAAAAACAAACATCACTTTACTGAAACATGATTTTCTCAATGATCATATTCTAATTGTGTTGCAGACCAGTATCTTTTTTTCCATTTTAAATTTTAGCTTATATTCTTGAATCGAAATAGTAAGCTTTGTAAAAATCAGCAAAGAATAACACTTACAATAAATAATTCTGGAATACGTCCGAAAATTATTAAATGAGTCAGCCGCCATGAACAGGTCAATTTGTGTTTATTTCTAAGAAAAAATAACATTAATTAAACTCGATGTAACTAAAAAAACACTCGGTGTAATTCCAATAATTGAATAAAAATTCAGATTTACTTTACTTACCTATGGAAAAAACCCAGTAATCATTTGAAAACTGATATTCTTGATGTTTATAATCAAAATGACGTTTCTGTTGCACTTTGTAAAGTTACCACAATTATCATTTATAAACAAAAGAATCAGAAATCACACAACGTAACTATCTAGTTAACACATAAATTAATTCATCACGAATTCAATTAATTCTATGAAATAATCAAACTTGATTTAATAATAAAAAAAATTCACAAATTCAATAATCAATTATGCAGTTGCATCGAAATGATAACTAAAGAATTCCGGCGAGTTATGTAAACGACGAAGGGAAGAGAGGAGAGTGTGAAAACGACAACAAACCGGTAACACTTCGTTCGTTCCTTTTGAACGAATCTTTCGACTCTGCAAATTGGAATGGTAATTAATCGGTTATTACGAGAATTACAATATCACAAGAATGGGTAAATTTTTACATCCTCATGATTAGGTTCATTTACTCATCCGATATTCGTGAGAATGAAACTGTTTCAAATACAAGAGTACAAAAGTTCCTAAACTATTAATTGAAATATATTTTAACCATCAGCATCACACCTAAAGTACGGAAAAGGTAGTCAAAATCAAAACGTTTTAAGGATTTGGTAAATGTTCTCTAAAATTTAAAATGAACCAAAGCTTTGACAAGTGGTTGAAACAGGTTCCTCACTTCCTCAGAAAATAAGTTTTACCCATACCTACTCTACTTGTAAAGTTGTATTACGATAGGTACGTTGGAGATCTGGTGTAAATAGTACTTCTTTTCTGTATTAAAATTTAAAACTGTATTTTCAACGACACACAAATTATTCCGTTTATAGGAATAAATAAAAACAGCATTCTGCATCATATATATAAAGCTACGAGCAAAAAAGTCGGCGAAAAGTCGTCAAAAAGTCTACGAATAGTCGGAAAAAATTCCTGTGCCTCTTCTATGGCATCCAGAGAGCCAAATTTTTTTTTGGTGGATTCCTTAGAAAATTTCCTTTTTAGGAAAAATATGAACGGGGTAATTCAAGTAATTTTAAGCCCTCAAACTTTGAGCTTAATTTTGAAATTTTTTCAAAATATAAATTTGTTGGGTCCTACTTTGCCCCTAATGCACCTATATGCTACGTTATGGACTTATTATAAAGAGGATAAAATTTCTGATAATAGACCTTGGACTTATAGCTTTAGCAGAATTTTAATCAAACGTTTCAAAAGTTGGACTTATATTTTTACACTAAAATTCCAAGAAACCTATAAGCCCTAGATGCATAGTGTAAGCAAGGAAAATGTTGGAAATTTCGTCCTCTTTCGAATGAGCCCATAACAA
>FIZR01028705.1:0-21904 GCA_900060175.1 Ferrisia virgata
CTCTTACTTGTGGGATTAATTAATTGATTGATTATTTTATAATACTATAATATGTGTATTTTTCATCAGTGTGATTGATGAAAATATTATATTTATTCATTATTCGCGCATTTAAACATTCAAAATTAAATTGAATACTAAAATATACAATATTTCAATAGCAACAACGCCGTCTTGTAGTTTTACTGGTGAAAAATAAAAATTGAAAAATAATGTTGTATGGCGCGAATGTCGATCGTCTACAGTGTGCATGCAGCTCCGAACAACCGTCGTAAATACCAGTTTCGAAAGCGTTATCAAAGGTAGTCCGCGGTCCGACGCGAACTACCTCAATAGGTTGACTCTAGTGTTGTGCATTCTCGAGAATCCGACGGACTTATATTTACACTCATTCCACATTAGATTTTCTTTCTTGTTTACTTTGAAATTTATTTCATTGTGCTAAAACTTTCTAACGTGATACTTGAATCAAATAAAGTTACTTTCATGGTTTTGTGTTAATAATTAAGCCTAAATATGGGGTCGATGGATCTTGAATTTCACGATGTGAATTTGGAAGCTAAAGGCAGTTTGGTATGTAACATTTTATCGCTTGTTGAAAATTCGCGCGTTTAATTAGCAGCATATTTGCAAAATGATTGAATAATTGATTAAAGAATTGAAGCTGCATTACTTAATACAGTGATTGCCTATTATACTTTTCAATTACAGTTTACCGGTCGTTTGAAGTTGACTGAACAAAACATCGTATTTAAGAATTCTAAAACTGGCAAAGTTGAACAACTTTCTGTTGCTGATATAGAACTTGCGAATTGGTTAAAACTAGTTGGCACGTATGGAATTCGATTATTTTTAAAAAATGGCGCTTTATATCGTTTTCTAGGATTTAAAGATGCAGTAAGTTGATTAATTGATGTAAAGTTTGTGTTTCGTTGATAATTAAATAATCGGTATTTCGTTGTTAGGAACGGGATAAAATTGCAAAATTTTTCCGCAGCACATACAAATTAGATATGTTGGAGAAAGAATTATGCGTTAAAGGTTGGAATTGGGGAACAGCCAAATTTTTTGGTTCTGTGTTAAATTTTGAAGTCAACAACCTAACAGCGTTTGAAATTCCGTTAAGTAATGTTTCTCAGTGTACAACTGGCAAAAATGAAGTCACTGTGGAATTTCATCAGGTTAATTTTTTTTTACAAAACCATGCTTTTGTAAACGTGCCTTCTTCTTAATAAAAATTATTTTAGAACGACGATGCTCCTGTCAGTTTGATGGAAATGCGTTTTCACATACCATCTTCGGAGCTTGCCGGTGCTGCTGATCCGGTAGAAGCTTTCCATTCGCAAGTTATGAAGCAAGCCAGCGTCATTTCTATTTCTGGTGATGCAATCGCCATATTTAGAGAAATTCATATTCTTACTCCCAGGTAATCATTAATTCAAAGAAATTGGAGTTAGTCGTGAAAATGGATTGTTTTAATAGTTTCTTTGTTTTGTAGAGGACGTTACGATATAAAAATTTTCCCTACCTTTTTCCAATTGCACGGTAAAACGTTCGATTACAAAGTTCCTATGTCAACAGTTATCCGATTATTCATTTTACCTCACAAAGATGGGCGACAACATTTCTTGGTTGTAAGTTTGCACGACTCACTACGATACTGGAATTAATATTCATAATCAGATACATGAATTATTTTTTCCATCACTTTTTTTTTAAAAAATACAGATTAGTTTAGATCCTCCAATCAAACAAGGTCAGACGCGCTACCACTACTTGGTTTTATTATTTAATCAAGATGACGACACTTCTATAGAATTGCCGTTTTCTGAGTAAGTATCCAAAAAAGTAAAAAAAATCATCAAGTGTGTGGTGATATCTAAATGTATGTTTCTTAACTAAGGGAAGAAATTCAGGCTAAATACGAAGGCAGAATATCTAAAGAGCTATCCGGTCCAACGTATGAAGTACTAGGGAAGATCATGAAAGTGTTAGTAAACAGGAAAATTACAACTCCAGGTGGTTTCAAAGGGTGCGTTTCATACTTTAATTTCTTCAAATACCTATTTCCTGAATTCATGAATTTTATTTCATTTTTTAACTCATTTGATTGTAGACATTCAGGAACTGCTGCAATATCATGCTCGTTTAAAGCTGCTGCTGGATATATCTACCCTCTGGACAGAGGATTCATTTACATTCATAAACCACCGATTCATATTCGATTCGAAGAAATTGCTAGCGTTAATTTCGCTCGTAGTGGTGGAAGCACAAGGTATTTGCTTTCGACTAGAAAAAAATTTGTGATTTTTATTATTTGAATGAGTGTTGTAATGTAATCATATTTATTTAGGTCATTTGATTTTGAAATTGAACTGAAAAATGGAGTGGTCAATACATTCAGTAGTATCGAAAAAGAAGAATATGGAAAATTGTATGACTTCATTAACGCGAAAAATCTAAGAGTTAAAAATCGAGGAAAATCAGTTCGTACTTTTGTTTCAATATACATTCTAGCCTGCAACATAAATATCTGATTAAAAATCAATTTTGTTTTAGGATAGTACCTATGCCGCAGAAGATTTTGGGGACTCTGATCAAGAAACAGCTCCTGATGCTTATCTTGCACGTGTAAAACGAGAAGGAGAAGAAAAAGACGATGACGACGACGATGATGAAAGTACTGATGAAGATTTCAAACCGCCTCAAGAAGAAAGTGAAATCGAAGATGAATATGATAGCAACGTGGCATCATCAGATTCTGGTTCTGGTTCAGATACCGAAAAGAAACAAAAACCCAAGAAAGAGAAAAAAGAAAAACCGAAGAAATCGTCTAAATCTGAAGTAATTAATTCATTTTTAAAAAAGCCTCTTCTACTTTTAAATTTAATTAATTAATTTCACTATTTGTGCAGTCGGAGAAACCTAAAAAGAAGAAACGTAAGGAAAAAGATGATAATAGACCTAAACGTCCACCAACGGCTTATATGGTGTGGTTTAATGAATCCAGAGATCAAATTAAATCCGATAATCCTGGTATTTCGTTTACTGATATAGCTAAGAAAGGAGGAGAAATATGGAAGAAAATGACCTCCGATGACAAAGAAGTAATCTAAAATAACTTTTTCAAAGAATTACTGCTGTATTATGGTTTACTTAATCGTGTAAAATGACGCTGTTTAGCCTTACGAAAGCAAAGCCAACAAGTTGAAAGAAGAATACAATAAAGCCATGAAATCTTACAAAGAAAGTGGCGGTGGTGCTGCTAGTAGTAGTAGTGGTAGTCGCGATAAATCCGATAAGCATGATTCTAAGAAATCAAAATCAAAACCGAGTGTGTCTCCAACGAAGGCGGGTACCGGTTCAAAATATGTATCGAAAGAATTTATCGAAGATGATGACAGTTCGTCTGATAGTGGAACTGAAAAGGTAAATCTTATAATAAGTAGTACTTTTGCTGTAATTGTTTTTCTCAGAAAAATTAAATTTACAAAAAATTGCAGAAAAAACCGAAGCTTGAATCAAGTAAAAATAAATCCGAATCAAAAAAGAAAAGTGAAAGTGAATCTGAAGATGCTTCAGATTCGGCATCTGAAAGTGAGAGCGAAGAAGAAAAGCCTTCGAAGAAAGATAAACGTCGTCGAGAGTCTTCGGACGAAGAAAAACCTACCAAGAAGAAGAAAGATGAGAGTGAAAGCGAAGATGAAGAAGATGAAGAAGACTCAGGAGAAAGTACTCCCGCCAGTGATGAAGATGATTAGATTTTGTATGTTTACATTTTGAAACTGAGTGAATAATATTTTCAAGTATTTTAATGATAATCTCTTCTTGGAACTAAGTTTGTCAAGATGGATATAATTTAGTCATTCATCAAGTATTACACTGATTGGCAAATTCTGATTCAAATTAATATCTGTCAAGAAAATAAGATGGTTGAATAAAATGAACTCTGTTTTCTTGACGAAAAAAAATTGTAATACTGTATATATTTTTGGGGTTCTCGTTATGAATTTAATGTTAGCAAGTAAGTTTGCCCTATCTTTATTGGCCCTTTCTTTCTGCAGTGTATAATGTAGTATGCAGAATTTTTTAATTTTTGTTAGATTTTTATTATTTTCCATTTATTTCTGATTTTTGTTAATTGATTACTTCCATTTTGACAAGAGCTGAAGGTAAAACACGAGAACTGTAAACACCTACGTATGTTGTTCTAATGTAATTAAAAATTCATTCCTTAATAGTACACACAAGAAGCAGAAAATATATATTTCCAATTTTTTTATTGGTGTTCATCTTTTTTATTAATTTTTGAACCACTTCAAGAAGATTACTTCAAGTCTCGAACGAAATTTATATCAACAGTATTTTAACGCTATTAACATCAGAAAACATTACGATGCCTTTTTCTGGTTTTTAAAGTAGGAAAAACAAAACGAAATAAAAAATGGTGGCTATAATTTCGATGACAATAGATCGCAATTTATTCCAAAACATTTTTTTCAATATAAACTTACGCTAAATGATAAAACATTAATACATACATCTTGAACATCACGTAACGTTATTCACAGTACTGAAAAAGGTAACTTCAACGTTTAATCGTTGAATCAATAATAACAACACGTATAGGTAATCTAGGTATACGTAGATACTCTCAGATCTTTTAACATTAATTACTACAGAATATAAAAATAATGAACAACGAGTAAAAAAACTAAACTAAGAACATGGAAACAGTAAAAACAATAAAATTCATCGATTAAGTTCCCAATCGATTGCTGGTTTTTGTATTTTTCTTTCGGCGATCATTTCCTGGAACAAAGATTCATGTAAAATAATTCTTACCTTATTGTTTAATTTTCAAAATTAATACTAACCTGCCACTGTTGCATTGTAATATTGAATACAAATTGTTTCTTTTTGTTATTAGTTTTAGAAGCATGTTCTTCACGTTCCATCGGTGAAATGAACAAATCATCGTCGAAAACCTCTACAATAAAAACGATTATTAAGGAACAACTTATTTCATAAAGAAACAAACTTCCAACCACATACCGACTAATGCCAATCCATCTCTAATAACGAAAGACAGATAGAAAATATTTTCAACTGTCGTGGTAAAATTGGTCGGATGAATAATAAAATTATACAATGGAACTGGTTGATTCCTATTCTCTTTGAAACACCTTTTCAGGTTTTTAATGACGAAATTGACTTTCACATCGATAGAATCATTATTTTTCTCAATCATCACAACCTGAAAAAAATTATTAATGACGTCTTATTTTTTATAATGGTTGTTTATTTTAGTTGTACTTACATTTTCCGCTTTTTGTTTCTCGGCGATTGCATCTTTCTGTCTAGTTGCCGCTTTTCTTTTCTTTTCTGGTATTACAAAAGGAGCGTTCGGTTTAAACGTCCCGAGCAATAAAGGGAATCCAGGAAAACGATTAATTATAGGATTGGCGATGTCAGAAACTGATAACCAGTCGTATGTGCCATTTTCCGAAAATTTTTCGTTCTATAAATAAAAAATAAACAAAATGTTAGTAAAAATCAATTACTTAGTAAACTATGGTTCATACGAAAATTGTACCATTTTATCAGCGAATTCGGATAACGAAAAAGCGTTTGTGTTTGCTTTTACTGTTTTGATATAATGTCCAAGAGTGGCCCCAGTTTTGTCCAGAACTTCCAAATCCAATAACACTTCTTGCATCGTAAATTCTAAAATATTCACTTGAATTATTAATGAGACGAGACTACAATAATTGATAGTAAAATTCAACTTACCTTTTTCACAGCTACGGACCAAATCATCTTGCTCTTGCCAAATGTTTTTTATTTTATTTAAATGTTCCGAGGTAAGTTCAGTATTTTGAGCTGCATTTGAGTTGAGTACAATACTTTAATAGTTCAATCACAGATTGAGAAAATAAATTAAAAATGTACTCACCAATAACTTGTGACAGTTGCACTTGAGATTTCAATTTGTTGATTATTTCCTCATCTGCCATGGTGGTAAATTTCAAGTCAACTAATCAGAATTCCCAAAGTTATAAATTTAGTGTTGGAACTTGCAAAGTTAAATTTTATCAAGAGCTAAACAAACATTAATGGGAAGTATTTTAAGATATGAAGTAAGATATAAGGCAACGTAAAACTATCATTTAAACGCCAATCATTATAAAATATAAATTACAAAAGTGGACAATCACGAAAATCATAAATGTGCATAAATCATAAATTTGAAATCAAAAATTGAAAATTATTACCGAAGAGCGCCAAGAAAGAAAGAAATTCCCCTTGCCTCAGTACACCCCGGTAGCTGAAAAATTTATACTTGTGATCGATCATAAGAAAAAAATATTAGTGTTCGTTTGTTACAGAAGACTAGAAGAGAGTGTTGACTTTTAAATGATAATTACTTGAATTGAGGGAACTGATTAATCTGATTTTTGGAATATGTACTAATGGTGGAGCCATCGGCACATATTTCAAAAATCAAATTAATCGGTTTGCGCAACATAAAAAAAGTAGTTAATTATTGCTATAATAACATATCAGAACTCTCCCGCAAATAACACGTTCCCTTTTCTTATGACAAGGCACATTTGGTATGCTCGGTAATTGGTATAAACAGACAGCATTAATTGAAAATAGTTCAAGTTTTTATTTTTTTAAATAAATATTTTTCAAATTTTCAACTTTAATTTTTGAATTTTTTTTACATTTTTATCAGAATGTTTATTCTTGTTTGGTTGTAAAATAAAAAAACTTAATAAATATATCTAAAAACTTGAGATGATCGCTTATATATACAATTTTGCTCTACTTAATTAAAATAATGGGATAGTTCAATTTATGTTTAAATTACTTAACTCGTCAGATCCCTGTACATAAGCTGAAGGTATTGGAATTTTAAAATCTTAAAAAAACGCAAAAAGTTTTAAAAAATTCAGAGAATGAAGTCCATTCCTTTCACGAACTCTGGATCAATTATTTAAAATGATATGAAATTTTGATGCACTCAAGAGTATCTGAAAATTGGAAATGGAAATATCCTTCATCATAAGATTTGTGAACCGCGTTTAGTATGGTGCTTCTGTTAGCCCAGAATATTTTATCTGTAAGACAGCCTGAATATGATTTTATTTCCTTCATTAACACAATATGTGTTACATGGTATTATGTATTATGATATAATTCAAATGATATTTGATTGTGATTGCTAAAAGCTAATACGAACACATTTTGTAAATGAAACATGGAAACATAATGACAATCAACTACCTACGCAAAGCACGCTAATGCTATTGATGTGCCCGTAAAATATGTATGTATTTCTATGCTTCATAGTTGTATTTATGAGATGCATTTTTATGATGCCCATATGCCTAATACTTGGTTTATACTTTGTATTAAATAAAGAAGGGTGCTCTCTTATTTTATATATTCTATTCTATGCGAAAACAGTTTTAATTGAGAATATCGCGTTATATTCGTTTCATATAAAACAAAGTATAGTGTCAAAAATCTCAGTGTTAAAAAAATAAAAGAATTATACACGGAAAGATCTAGAAAAATGATACAGAAAAGGACAACACAACTGAGACCGGTCAGAACTGATGAAATTTAATAACTTCTTTTCCCAAATTCCCTACGAAGTTTTCCAACAGTTTCCTATCTCATTTGATTTATTGAAGTATTTTAAAATCACCAATTCACCACAGTGTCAAAAATGAAGCGGAAAGTTCTATCCTAAGTAACTAAGTATGAAAAAAGACCTGTAATATCAAATTTCTATTGTACGATTTTCATAATTGGTTCAAAAATTTGGCTTGAGTATAAGAAATTTGTTCGCGATATTAAAAATATTGGTAGCACTACTAACATGTTGGTAACATTGAAGCTGTAATCAATGTTGTAAAATTGAAAAAATTTGGAAGCTCGTGGTATTGAATGAACATTGTGTTTTGTATGAATTCTAGATTTTTAGTAATTATTGATTGTGGTTTTAATTTTCGTTGATAATCTTCTTGCGTTTCAATTTTGAATTGCGATTTCTTTTCATCTATCAATTCGAATTACTTTCAACTTTAATTATGGTGAGTTAATAAATTTTTTGAATGATGTAATTTACCGGTACCTCACGTGCTATGTGAGATGTATTATTCGATTTGAATTGATATTGATGTTCTTATTTTATACTTATGAGTAATGATTCCTTCATGTTACAGTCTCTAGTATCACGATTGCGCCCTTTGTTCGATCGAGTGTTGGTAATGAAAGCTGAGAAAGTAACCACCACCAAAGGTGGAATAATGCTACCTGAGAAAGCTATTGGTAAAGTGTTGGAAGGTACAGTTGTTGCTGTTGGTCCAGGTGCTCGAAACAAGGTAGAGATTAATTTTTGGCTACTTAAAATTCTGATGTGGTATCCATTAATATTGATTTTCGCGTGTTTCAGAGCGGCGACATCATTCCACTCGCATTAAAAGTTGGCGATAAAGTGTTACTACCAGAATATGGTGGAACTAAAGTTGAATTGGAGGAAAAAGAGTATCACTTATTCCGCGAAACCGATTTATTAGCGAAATTAGAATAGTCCTTTGATATGCCGGAAAATGAAAAGCTCGTATAGTAGTACTGTTTGAAGAATGACTTGAGGTTAAAGGAACTTGCTGCTAAGATGTTTTTGTATGTTATTCCATTTTTTGTTACTGGTATTTTTCTGACGGAATTCAATCTTAAAATCACAGAATGTACTGTATTTTGTTTGTTTTTTTACAAGGCGTAGTTGCATAATAAATTCATGAATTTGTGTATTAAATAACTATTTGTCCTCAATGTTTTTAAAACATGACATAGAAGTACTGTGCAGTGTTCTCAAAGTATAACAAAACGAAAATAGTCCGGTTTTGGTATAAAAAAAACAATGTATTAACACTATATATACTAAACTAATTACACTGATGATCACTTCAACAAGCGTTTGGAAGCGAAATAATCAAGATTTTCTAAATTCTTGTTTCTATAATTCAAATCATCGTCATTTTGAGCTCTACTCTTAGCAACATCTGTCAATGCCTGGAACAGGTACCATGAACACAAATTTCATAAATATGATCATAGAAAACAATAGACTCTTAGACTTACTTTGAAAGTACGTGGTTCCCATATAGCTAGATCGGTCAGAACTTGCCTATTAAGAAATATATGACATCTCGGTAGAGCCTCTCTTAGGGTGAGACCTGAAATACCATGCTCCGAAGCTGCGGCATGTATCCTTGTTTCCCATAACTGAACAATAAAAAAAATATAATGTACGAAATTAAATTGTCTCTCAAAGTTGCAACAAACTTCATTTACCATTCTCGTATCACGTTTTTTGAATGCACGTCCCATTCTGGTATCTTCTAAAACGTGATGTAATGCTCGAATAGCAGTTCTATAACAATTCCTTCTGCGACCATAAAGATGCTAAAATTTCGAAATAAAAAATGAATTTTAATAGATTTTGGACCGTAGTAAAACTGTGTGATAATGTAGTATTGTACTAATAAATACTTACTCCGGTTAACCGAAATAATCGACGAGATTTCCAAAACTGGTCTGGAAGAGGAGTCACAGGGAAAATATTAACACGTCTCATTGCTTGAACCAAAGTTAGAAAAACCATTGTAGCAGAGTATAATTCTTTAGATAGAATAAATCATAATTCAAAACCAAACGGTTTTGTATTAGTGTAATAAAGAAATAATGGAAAATAAGTAACCCTTCACTTAAAATGATATTAAATCTGTTGTACTCGGGATTCAGGAGCAGGGAATGATCGGTACACAACGCCACTGAACTCAGATTAGAACTTTCAAATTTCTCTAATAGTATCGCTTTTGATGTTTGTTTTTTGTTATTTTAATTTTAGTATTTTTATTTTTAATTTTTCAGTCAGTTTCTCAGTCATTTTACATTGTACGATTTTTCATTCTTATATTTATCGATGATTTAAATAAGTACTTCTACTTTTTCATTTTTAAATTTCAAATATTTCAAATTTTCAAATTTAAACTTACTCTAACTTCAAAGAGAGTGCACTGGCTGGGCTCAAAGCAATGAATATTTATGATTAAATTAAAGGACATAGCGGCCAAAGAAATAGTCCAAAAGTTCTTCCTAAGTAATTCAGAATTCTAAAGAATCTTTTATGCCTTACATGCTTTATTGTTTAATCCTCGCCTTCTACGGAATTTTGTATTTATATAATTGTATTACAAAATTTACATGCTCTACCGTTAACATGTACAGTGTGCACATATGTATGATCGATTCAAAATCCAAATAATATTTCGAGGTTAAAACATGATTTCACAAGTCTTGATTTTTGGAATCAGGGTACACGTACTTACGGTACTGGTGCAGTACAAAATTAATTATATTAATAGTTTGAGCTAATTTAGTTAATGATTAAACTTTAGCTTCAGCTTGTAAAAGATGTTCTTAGTGTTTTATTCCCTTAATAAAAAAAATTGATTCACCCATTAATCAGATACCTGAGTACCTCGTAAAAAAATCAGATAAAACATGCATAGGAAGATGACATAACTATTGTATCTTCAATTTTAAGGTATTTTCATTTCAATTTTTAATTTATTATTAGTAAGTGTTCAATTAGGTACTCAGCATTCTAAATATTAAGACAAAGAGAGACATCAATGATAGTTAATTATGATATAGTTCAAGAAGGCATAGACAGACTTAAATTTTGTTCAATGCTCGTCAAGTCAGTCCAATCCGATAATTCGAAATATTATGTACCTTACCTATACCTACTGCCGCTTTATTTTATTAAGTGTTACATTATGTTAAATAATATGCTTTTAAACTTTCAGTCCTTCAACTTCAATAAAATGAATGAAAATAGTGGACACTGGACAGTGGTAATCCAAGTAGGTATCTGTGTGATGAGAAACTTTCTGCTTTAAATATCTTTTTGAGTTATGAAAAAACTGCATCAGTCACATAAGTATAGTAATTATTATAGTAACTAATGAATAACGAATAATGACATTGGTGACACACTGAGCATGAGAGACTTGAATGCTTTGTGTAACTCGCCATTTAATCGTAAAGTTCTCTGTCGGGAGTTTTTTTTTCAAATATAATTGATTTTTATCTCATGTTTCTTCTCATTAGTGTGATAATAATTTATATAATTTTAATATTTTTAAAAATTATATTGGATTTCTTTTCTAATTTTACTGATCAATTATTGTGAAGTGATCTATTGCTACTTTTTCATGAATTTTCGCATCTTTCCTTCGCCAGCTTTTAATGACCTTAAATTTGTGCACGTTTTACTTTAATGAACATTTCTGAGAAAACAATAGATCTCTTATCTCTCTCAAGAGCTCGATGTACTTTTGAAAATTAATAGCAATTTTCTTATCTTGGGCTAGCTCGGATCTTCGGAATATACTCGGAATAGAATGAAATAAAAAACCGCGCAACGATCTCTACTACACGTGCGCTCCTAGCGTTTGAATGTGTCCCTTCTTTCGATCATGGGTTTTTTAACCAATCAACGATCAAATTTACAAATTATTATTGTGCTGTTGATAGCAACGATATGCTCATGTAACGCCTTGTTTTGTTTTATTCGTGGACAAACGGTTTATTGAATGTATAAATAATTACGATGCATGTGCGTACATTTCTTTGTGAAAGTATTCTGTTACTGAAAGCGGATTGTTGGTGTTTTTAAAATCTGTATGCTTTATAATTCAACTAACCAATGTCAAAAAGTTATTTGATCGGAATGATTGTAATTCTGAAGTTTCAGATTAACTCTTTATGAGCGAGTTAAACAGATAATATGCAGTGTGAAATACGAGGAATGTCTGACGCGAACCCTCGTGTTAGTGACACGTTGCCTAAAAGAGGCCGGGTTAATGAAGGTAAGCTTCTTGAATTTCATTAATATCGTCTATTTCTAATGTTATAATTATAGTATAATATTATCCAACCGTTATTTTTATAAAAATAATCAAAGATCATGTTGAAAATTTATGACACCGCAGCAATTACACAAAATTTACATGGCGAACCATTGTCTTGAGAAATTGTAAAATTCCTATTTACTCGGATATTTTTTTCGTTATCTAGCTATGCTTTAATTGAGTAAATTTGAATTACATTAATGAAATACGAAACACCTAATTGTTAACTTCATAGGTACATTTGCTTATAATTAAACAAGAAAGTTACATTCCAACCTACAAATCGCGATTGTTAAGTAATGAACCTGTAAAATAATGAGAAATTGATAAGTTTACTTCAGTTAAAACACGTTCCCACGTTTTAAAGTTGAAAAAGTTATTTTAATGTGAAAGGGGAAGCGAAAATAAAGGGCTGGGTTATTGTTCAGGCTCGTTAGAGAGGAACAGATTTTTATGGGCAGTCTGTAAAACATTTTTTTTTTTTTCATAACATTCCATCATTGTTATTATCCCTGCAATCCTGTATTATTATTATTCTTCGTCGTTCTTATTTTATACTCACATTTTCAATGTTCCAAATGAGGGACACCTGTTGAGTAATCTTGACTCACCCATGCATTACACCTGGCCGACATCCGTTTTAATGTTCCTAGTCGAACCCCTCTGCGTACATATTTTTACACTCACCACCCACCCGCCAATACGCGAAGTCAATTCCCGTGATAATCATTGTTCCAGTCTCTCCTTACTCTTGTTTTCCTTTCGATTGTATTTCCTTCCAACCTTCCTATAATTACTAGGTAATACTCAACGTTGCCAAATAACGTGCATTTTGCCAAAAAGAGAAATCTTCGATGCAATTCGAATTCTCGAATGTTTAGTAACTTTTTGGTATCATTTTAATAGCTTCGAAGAAAGTGCGATTAGCTATTTGAAAGTATCCAAAATCTTTATAGTACTTTCTCTCGACGTACCATAAGTATTTTATCTGAGATCATTTTTTTTTTTAATTTTCATCTATCAAAATGAAAGTGTACGCACATCCACATATTCAAACAGAAACGTATATAAAATTTATTATCGTTGTACTATCAAACATTGACATTGCTCATTTTCTTTGTTTCAACTCTATGCTAACGCGTAGTAAAATGTATTTTTACGAAGGCAAACATGTCAATCTGGTATTGAAAACTTTAGCTTGAACTAGTTGATAGCGTCCAATGTATGAGGTGCCCTTTCGTGTAATAATGTAGAAATCCTTACATATCGGTGTATCCACGTTGTACCATTCATACATCTTGTAGCAAGTTATGAAACATCTAGAAAATTTCTATAGTCTTTACTTTTATGTGGTATTATAAATGCAGGAAATGCAACTCTAACGGTAATTGCACTTTCGTTTCAAAATGCCTGTATACTATATCAATCGCCATGTAGGGTATTCGTTGTTGGTAATGACCATGATTTATTGGACCAGTTATGCGATATTGTTAGAATGCAGTTTTCTCTGTACTTTTAACTTTAGGTAATGAGACCGTTTATCATTTTCATACGAACCTTATTTCTAAAGTTTTCATTTACATCGTACTGTGAAGTACAAACTGAACATTTCAATGAAACATTCGTACAATTATTTTTTCTTCGCATGTTTATTACTGTAACGCTCAAAGGTTCTGAATAGTACGAAAAACAATTTTTCTCCTTGATAAAAATTATCAAAGTAAGTAGATAAATTTGCTAGAATAACAAAAATCGAATAGGTATTGAATGTTGTTATCAGGTGAAAATAGTACGAATTTGTCGTCAAAAAGTTCTTGAAAAATATTACAGTAAGTAGCGTGAAAAAAACGTTGCCACAAAATGGAAAATTTCATCTCAAGGTTTTATTACTTTTTGATATTTTGGTTAGCATGAAGTTAAAACAGTAAAATGGGCTGTGTTTTTGAAAAAGTTGCTTGCAATTGTTTGCATGTAGGTAATTAGGGTATCTGGAAGTACAACACCTGTTTAAAGTAAAAAATTATTGAGATTGTAAATGACTTTAAAATTCGAAAAAATATTCATTCGATTATTCAGATTTTTAATTCCGCCATCAAGACAAATTAAATTTTTTACCGAAATATTCAAAGAATGATGAAAAAGAGTAAGGATGCCACATTAAAAATACGAAAAAAAAACATCGCTCAACGTGCTTTCTCAGCCTGATTTTTATAAAATTGCGGTTACGAGAATCGCTTCATTTATGATATTAACCGCGGTGCTTTTTCTTAAAAACTGGTAGACGGAAGTAATATTTTGCAGTGGTTAGTTGAAATGCTAACACTCAAATAGATGCATCCAGAATCCTTGCTAAATCATCGCACAAAATAAAAATTTGTAACGCAAATAGGGAAGAGTTATTTGGGGAGCCCACTTTTTTGGAACTTTCTGGGATGAACAATGGAATTGAAGAATTTAAATCCACAAAAGGTACATTTAGAACCTTGACTAAATGCACATATGTGCCAAAACACCACCCCTAGTCCAATCTAATGGGGGAGGGGGGTAGTTTTTTATGCTAAAACAGAGAAAAAAGCCCATATTTCTACTCCTACTTGTAATCAAAGTGAGTGGCTAACTTATAAATACGCCACTAATTCTCAATCGATTGGTTAACGTAAGAAATAAGCAACTTTTGCCTCTTAGCGTCATTCGCCCTAATATATGAACCCTAATGGCCGAATTCAACCTATTTCGATTAGCATCAAACCGATCAAATGATTTTAATCTTTGAAAAAAAATTTAAATAAATATCATACGTGTCCAAATTTGCCATTAGTGGACGTTTAGGGCCACAAAACGGATTTTGTTGATACCCCACCTCCCGCATCTACCTTCGGTCAATAGTATCTAATCTTCTAGTTTTCACCGGTTTTTAAAAAGAATTCGGTGTCTAAGCATTGAGAAGTGTTGGATTCGTAAAACAAAAAACTATTCAATGATTGATTTTATCAAAGAAGAAGATAATGGATAATTTTTAACTTGAGTTAATTTATTCGGTATACGGGCAGAGTTTCCTGGTACTGGACATAGGTATAATTTATTTTTATTGTAATACTGAGGGTCGTATACTTAGACATAACATTACTTGAGTATTACTTGAACAAGTATTAAATTTCATTTCAATTTTTTTAAATGATCGAATAAGAAAGACATATTTTAAAAATAAGAAATCAATAGTTGAGGGCAAGGTGATTCAATTTCCATTTTTTAAAAAATTAAAAAACTTCAGAACCATATAGAAAAATTGCTGCAAAACTCGCTACTTACTGAAGTAAGTGCCCAAAAATGTATATTTATGCGGTCCTTATGGTAAAAATTTCAAATTAGACCATAAATGAGTTGTAATTGTAAAAAATTTGGAACAAAAATTTTTCAACGAATGTACCGGAAGCAGCTCTCTAAAAAACATCCTGCAAGTCCCTTTCAAGAGAAGGTGTGCATGGTCCACTGAAGGCGGGGGTCAACCCCCCGCTATATCTCCTACAATTTTCGTATTTAACACTTTTTCATGCGAGTCATAGGAAGAGGGTTGGAAGGCTTCAAAAATTCTGTGTATAAAGCTCACAATCACACTCCTTTGAGGTAGTGAAGTGGCTTTCAAATCAAATTTCTTTCAAAGTGGTCCAAAATGTTACCTCAAATATAGAAACGAGGATAACTTGATTGCGAGCATTTCGATGAATACATTTTCGAAATTTGGGGCGCATCAGTTGCTCCAAAAACGATTTTTGCAATAACCAAAAATGATGAGAATTCTTCCAGAAGAAACTTTTACTTTAAAAATTTTTCTGTTCAGCTAATAGAAGAAAAGATACGTGTATTTCTAAAAAAAAAGGGGTGGTTTTCGGAGGGGAAGCGGCTAGAAAAAATGGCACCTGAGCTTATTTTTGTCTAAATACATTCTAGATTAAGAATCAGTCGTTATCTTGTCAAATTGCTTTTTACATTTGGTGCGATCGGGAGGTAATTCGACTATTCTAATGACTTTTATGAAAAAATGTTGGAGCATAAAAGTTGTTGGAAATTAAGAGCAGAACAAAAAAGTATTGGACCATATTTTTTATGAAGGTAATTCTAAGAGAGATATGGTGGAAAATCGGAATTTCGAAGAGAGTTAACTGCCCCCTGGGAACTATGCATACCTCTTATTGATGGAAACTTTTTTGTGTCTTGTTCAGAGAGCTGTTTCCAACATACTAGTGAGAAAAATCTTTATCCCGAATTTTTTCCAACCAGAAATCTTAGATGTATTGGACTATTTGAGTAGTTTAGGAAAATTCCTAGTAGAAATGATGGCATCTTCAGCTCGATGAAAACGTTACCTACTTCTCAGTTCGAGTTCGTATTTGAAGTATGAGAAAATCACGCTTATTTTTCTGCGAAGTTTTATCCTCGATTAGTATCTCCTTAGGCGAACTTTGTATAATTAAATCACGAATCGTGAATCGTGATTCGAGAGAATTGAGTGAAAAAAACGTTGTAGTTTTCAATATTTTTTTTTCCACACGCATACGTTTTGCATTACATACTTGGTAGGTAGGTAGGTACAGGTATTAGGTAGGTACAGTAATGCCATGTAGTAAAGTAGAAGTCTTCAGTTTTTAGAATTGATATCGTGAAATAAGACGCGTAAAAATAAATTAAACAGCTATTAAACGCTCAATTAACAAAATATGGTTCGTTACCTCGTTAACGAAGGTTTATTGGTGAAATTAATAAATTATTAAACGATGTGTTACGATCGTTATGCGAGAATATTACGAGTCAAGTCTTCTATTCTGTTAAATAGGTAGGTTGTTACGTATATTTTCGAACTATGGCACATCTACAAAACGATACAAGCAGAGCGATCTTCGTTTGTTATTTATTTCTCGGTTATGTGATTTTGCTCGACACGTTTGTCGCTTATTTACCTATCCATACTCGAAATACTTCGTGTTCAAGTTCAAGGTATCTACGGTTCACTAAGAAAAGAATATTTAGCGCGAAATCATTCGGTCATGTGTCGGTAGACTCTTCGCAAAAAAAAAAAAAAAAAAAAAAAAAATATGAGTGTATGTTGAACCGACGATGATGATCTGGTCCACCAAAGGAAGGGAGCAGAGTCAAGATGAGACCGCGCGTATGTTATACACGTATCGGGCATATTACGACGTCAACTTCTGCCTATGTGTGTAATCTCATCGCCGCCATCATGAGCAGGTAAAGGTAAGAGAATAAAAATTCGCATTTCGCGGTCATACGCTTCGAACTCGTACGATTTGGCAACATGGTTTCCTTACTTAAGATCAAATATGTCGGAGTTCTCAGTATGGCTAGTTACAGGTAGTGTAGAGGTACATCTCATTCGATGAGTTTAGTTTTTGGTTACATTTTTCTGTCTTTGTCTCTGTCTCTCTCTCTTAGTCTGTTTCTTTCTTTCTTTATTTTCTTTTTCATCTTCTCTGTATTTATCTACGTAGATTGTGTGTAGCCGGTCTTCGATTCTTTTTTACCTGTACGCTCTCGACAACACAAAGCCACATTCCACGCAGGTATATACGATCGCTGCCGCATAGGTATGAAGGTGTTACGGTGCACGATGTCGATGCGCATTCAACAGATGCGCATAAACCTCAACCGTACCGGTTTATCATCTCTTATGAGCGCTCGACTAGGGATGCGCGGTGTGGTGCGCGGTACAATCGTGTTCGTAGTGTGAAGATGAGAATATGTACGTGTGCGCGTGTGTTTGTGTGTGTAATTACTGCACATGTACATTGTACCTACACACTCACATACGCGCTCTACCTACCTACCTACCTACCTACCTACGTGTACAGTACGCAGTTTAGTTTTTAAGAAAAATACTCGTTACGTCAGGTAGTTGGGAAAAATGACCGTTTGTGGTGTCCGGTCCGGTGGCGGCGGCGCACTTTTGTAAAGTTGTCTCGTCTCTCTTCTTATTCTTTTAACCGTAGCTTACATAGCATTACATTATTATGCGTATGTTATGTTGCGCTTGTGATGGTAGTCTTAGTGGTAGTAGTAGTAGTCGTAGTACTGATGGAGATGGCGATGAAGAGAACGGAAAAGCTATTCGGTGGCGTCCATTTTGATGATGACGATGATACTTATTCGATTTCATTTACTGTGTATGTCGGTTGTGCGGGCGACTTGTTAAAATTTTAATCCGTTTTTTTTTCTCTCTCTCACTCTCTACAGATCTGTCACTCTCATCTCGTAATATCATCATCGAACATCGTATTTAGTCTCTGGTGAGTTTATTATTACATATAGTTAATTTTTCCCTCTTATATAGTAATTCTGATAGGTCAACCTTGAAGACGCGATTTTATTGAGTCAGCGTCTCAACGCACATAAGTTCCGCGAATTATGCACGATCGGCCGTTTCGAATACCGGGAACATGTGGATAATTACCATCGATGTGTGTGTGTATTCGATTACGTGATTGCACGTGCCCGTATACTCTCTCGATGGCCTTGGATACGAATGAATAATATACCGTAAAGCGATTCTTAAATTTGACAATCGAATGAATGGAATGGAAATTCATATAGCTAGTAAAAAAAAAAAAAAAAAATCGTCGTAACAAATTAAACGGTTCCCCAATCGGGCGCCAAAATACCAACCACTGAGAATACTCTGGCTAAAAACCAGCTAACGGACAGTACGAATTTCGTCAAATACTTGATAAACCTCTCCCTATATGCCTTTGTGTGTACGAAAAAGGGCATTTTTAAAAGTTGAAAAATAGCTCTCATTGTTCTCGTACTCGGTGGGTAACATGTCAATGTCGAAGTGGCCTTTTAAAATCTATGTGTTCTTCTCTCGAGTAGAGGAAACAATGGTCTGCAGGTGGCGGGTGGTCTGCAGTGGTTATCTAGTTGAAAATTTTCATCTACCTTGGTACAGGTATTGTTGTGTCCCATCTTCCTCATCGTGTTGGTGGATTTTTTTTTGTAGATGTAGTTGTAAATTCAACTGAGAGTTGATTTTTGCAAAATTACTATGTTTCAGTGTGTCGTGAATGGGTAGTCCATGAAGACGAAGCTCTCGCGTATCAGTTACAGAAACAAGAAGGTAAGTGATGGCTTTTTCTTGACTTTTATGTTATAAGGTGGTTTTCATATTTTGTTATTTTAAAAAATCAATTTCGTGTGATCAAAATTTTGGAATAATTTAATTTTTACAAACGTGTTTTTTTTTTTGTTCGATTTTATACCTGCTTTCTATTACTCGAATTTTAAATCGAAGGTTTTTAGATGTGTTGTTTTTGGGCTAAGATTTCAAAAATAATTTTACAATAAGATTCTTGTTTAATTGAAATTTCTGATTTTTACATTTTGAGATCGATTATTCTGAATAAATTGAAACTACTTTCAAAATTTTTGCTCACTTTTGATACTAGTTGCGGAAACTTTGCTGTGATGATATTTCTGTTCTGTATTTATACAACTTTAAAAATACCTACCTACTTTTTTTTTTTTATCCAAAAATATATATATTTTTTTGGTTTGCTTGTTTGCAACTTACGCGAATCAATTTTGAATTAAAATTTCTAATGGTAAAAATGAGAACGTTGAAACGTTTGTTTTACTTCCCGATCAATTAACACGATGATTCTTTATTCAAATTCACCTTACTCATAAAAAAAAAAAAAAAGAAAATCAATTAACATTTCAACGATTTTAGTTTCGTCTAAAAACCGAATTTATCACGATACGTTTAACCACTCGTGTAATGACTCAAAATGAGTTTCGATTTCTTTTTAATTATTAGTCATTTGGCCGGTTAAACAAATTACCAACGTACAAAACCACACCATTGTAGATGACTAAATTTCATCGTTTATTAACTCTTATTTCCGACCCTAATGGTTTCTACAGTGAGTTAAGCTACCCAAACCATCATTTCATTGTTGTAGGATAGGTATTCAGAAAAACAACAACAACACTATGCTTAGATAGGTATACTCGGCACCAACCTGAAATAATGACTTGGAAAATTACCTTTACCCGATTCGAAGGTATATTGTGGGAGTCTCCCTTTTTTTTTTTCAACTCAACTCTGCTCTTCTCTTCTCGATCTCGACTCTCGTCGATAATTATTATTTTTTCTTTCTGGTATTCTTCCATTTCATATGGCGGCTTCGTCGTCGTATTGTATTTTCTAACGTGTTATTTTTCGCAACTGTAACCGGCGAAAAAATTTACTGGCCGGTGGATCTGGCAACGTTTTTATTTAAAAATCTGCCCGTCCATTGTGTCGGTTGTGCAGTCGTGATTTGCAAATGCTAATATGGATGGCAACGTTGCCATGTGTATTCTGCCTCGTTTGTAATATTTGATTAGAATGCGTGTTCTCTTCTACATAAATCTCCCTCTCCCCTCCCCCTCAGCTTAATGTATCGTGTAGGTATTTTATTTGCTGGTTTTCATGAACCTAACGTAAGCTAGTACTTGTTTTTTTTTTTTTTTTATAATATTAAAATGAACGAGTCGTTTTATTGCTCGTTATGTGGAGTTTTTTTTTCTTTTTTGAAAAAAAAAACCGTCTCATCATCAAGGTTATCTTGTATTTTTTTTCCTCGCGAATCTCGTTGATTGCTGAGAGAGATCGAGAGTTTTGTATCCGATGGAAGTCATTGCCCATTTTCGCCAGGCTTGTAGATCTAGTTTCTTTTTCTATGCATATTCGCTTAAACTTTGAAAAATTCACGACGGTTTTGACTATACTGAAGAATTTTTCTCACTGCAGGGTGAGTTTTGATTCGAGTTTAATCGTAAAATGATGAGCGAATGTAATTTGAACGAATTTTTATTCAGCTAAAAATTTCTCAAAATTGAAATGGTACCAGTTGTAAATTATTTTTAATACATATTATTCGGTATAACGTGATCCCGGATTGCATTTTTTTTTTAAGAGAAATAAAAAACAATTCAAGAAAGTTGTCGTAAGATGAACACTATTTCGAATAACTCACAGAATGGCATACATAGCCTTGGTTTGATAGCCCATTTTTGAATCCCCCCCCCCCCCCACAACATTTGCATAAAAACCCCCACAACATTTGCATAAAAATCTCAACTCCTTTTCAGCTAATTTAAAAAATTGAAATAATGTGAATCAAGCCACTTGTATGTAATTTTATCGAGGAATTACTGGACGTTTATAATTTGATTAAGCCATTATTTTCGTTTGTGAATGACAAGTCATTTTTCAGTACTCACATTTTCAAGGTTTCACGATTACACAACTTTACGTACGAGTAGATCGTTAAGTTATGAATTTTTTCATGACGTAAGTCTCTAGGTGAATTTGAAAAATTAAAGTTTTTTCACGAAAAACCATGCCAAAATATTTCATTAAAAATTTTCAAAATCTGATAAGATCAGCAATAGTAAGAAAAAATTGAAAGAACATGCTACACTTGAATATTTCTAGAAATCAGGTATAAATTAGGGCCACATATTGTGTGCTGATCGTCTCCTCCGCTATGATAAGAATTATATTTTTTATAATAAATACATAAATGTCCTATTGGAAATTTTTTAAGTTATAGGCACCGGCCAATAATCCTAGTACGAATAGCTGGACCTAACACATGTAGAAAAGCTGGTAAAATAAAGAAATTAAATGAATTCTCGATAGATTACAACTTCGCATTCTAAATGCAGCCAAAAGGCTACAGCAGGGTAAGGAGGACGATTTTCCCTTGGGTCTCAGAATTCAGATTTTTTAAGAGACTATTTGTTTACTGGTAAAAGATGACATTTAAGTGTATTCGCGATTTTTTATCTTGTCACGGGGGGGGGGGGGGGGAAAAAATGCCTTTTCGAAAAAAATTTTCAATTTTTTT
>FIZR01028705.1:21928-83876 GCA_900060175.1 Ferrisia virgata
GGGGGGGGGGGGGGGGAGTAAAAATGCACTTTCGGAAAAAATTTTCCATTTTTTTTCTCCAAGAATTTTTGACAGATTTTTTTCAAACTTGACGTGAAAGTAAATGGATTTAGAGGGAGTGTTGTGGAATTTTTTCAGATTTTTCGGACCTTTAGTTTGATCTTGAAATGAGCTTTGAAAACTTTGAGGGAGCTTGTAAGCCGGCATTTTAGAGCTGGAAACTTAAAAAAATCTTCTCGAGTTCGGTCCTCTTTACAGCCTTCAAACGCCATTTCTTTTGTTCATTAAATATTGAATTACTGACTAGATAATTTTTATTTTTGAGAGCTGTAGAGGGACTGTCTCTCCAAAAAATTCGAAACAAATTTTGCAGGTACTCTTAATATCTGTTTCGAGTTCCTAGCTCTAAAATGGGGGCTTATAAACCTCCCAGTTTTCAAAGCCCATTTCAAGGTCATACTAAAAGTCGGAAAAATCTGAGAAAATTCCACAACACTCCCCCTAGATACCTTCACTTTCTTATCAAGTTTGAAAAAAATCGGTCAAAAATTCGCGGAGAAAGAAAAGTTGAGATAAAAATCTTACGAGTGTATTTTTTATAAATGCGTTTAAAAATCATCTTTAACCCTTGTCTAACTCGTCTCTTTGGAAATTTGAATTCTGAGAACTAAAACTCAAAGGAAAATCGTCCCCTTTATTCTGCTGTAGCCTTTAACAAAAAAAAAATTAAGTTTTCCAATCATGTTCAGAAAAGGTTGAATTATTTATTTGATTCTGCTTGTATGAGAATTTAAAAAACTTTATTTCGTGATACTTTTTAAAAGTCATTAACTCCAAGCTCTGCTTAAACCCACCTGAAATCTTTATCTACTTATTCGACAATTTGTGCCATGTTCTGCGTCAGCGAACAGCAGGTAACCAATTTTGAACCCCTCCCTTTTCCTCCTAATCGAATAATAGATTGCTAGAAAAGGTGACTAATGCATTCAACATTACATTATTATACTCTTCCCGTTCGGTACCTATTTTAGATAATGTTCGAACAAATATGGATTTATAATTTGGGTTAATTCCAAGATCAGATAAAACTCGATAAGAACGTTTTCTTTCTAGACTTTCCAAGTCGCCTTTTTTGTAATTTTTATTTTTCGTACCGTTAATCGTATCTGATATAAAAAGTATGCAAGTACTTTCATGAGTTATGCTTTGAACTCTCGTATACAAAGCATTATTTTCTTTTTCCATTTAATAAATTTCAAACAAAGTTTAACGAAAGCGTACTTACTACTTTTCATGTACTGCATGTAAGTAGATGTACAATTGTACACAGGTAGGTACATAGGTCTAGGTATTTACCTATGCTCAAACGTGACTAGCAAAATTACACGTCGCATGTTGAAAAAATTCAACCGTTTGTTAGAAATCGTTTAACAGCGTGTTTTCTTTTCAATTAATCTTCTTCGAACGTGATTCGTTTTTACGAAACCGAAAGCGAAACTCGCCATAGCTGTCTGCATCATTTCTGCAGGCGTCTATGCGGTTTTTTTTTTTTTTTTTTTTTTTGTTCGATGGTGGTCAAGAACCGGCGACGCGACGCGACGTAATATAATACCTTCCTTGACAGGAAGAACCGGTGACTGATGACGCGGTATGAAAAATTTGCTTAACGAAACGCGTAAAGCAGATTTATATATATGTATATTTGTCTGCACACTTTCACTGTGCTTCGGTCTTGATTTTTTTTTTTTTTCTATTTTTACAACAACTCGTGTGTACCAGAAGAAGTGTTTCGATGTCGAAGGCCAATTGAATTCAATTTTTTTATAGTCAGACTGTATAATTGCGATACGATCGATCCTTAGTTTTATCGATTTTTTCTCCTCCTACTATATGTATGTACCTACTTTTACTTTTTTTTACGGAAAAATGTCCAATCGCTATTTCTCTGGAATTGATGAACATTATAGGAGAGTATGATCTCTAAAATGATAGAAATATGTGTAGAGGAGAAACTCAGTGGAAAAATGAAACGATTGCTGGGGTTGGAATATTGAGTACACATTTTATAGGAGAATGTACCATGTTATAAATTTATAAAACAGAAAAAGAAATTCCGGCGAGTCGGCGAATTGTTTAGATTCCTTGAAACATCTACCTTTCAAAGTTTCTTCAGTACTTTTGAACTGTTTGCTAATCTGAAGTAGAAAATATGATACTTGATTAAAATTTTGAAACCCGTTGGTAATTTTTTTCCCTGCAAAAAGAGTACTACAATTAATACTGAATACTGGCACCTCAAATAGTACCTTATTTTGGTACAGAGTTATCATTGTAAAAATGTCCGAAAAAAGTACTAATTGAGATCAAATTCCGAATCTGATTTCATTATCGTATTCAAAGGGTTTTATTCATGTGAAAATGACACTAACATCATCAACTTGGGTATTCTCTCAATGGGGAGGGGGGTGGCACCCCATAATTTTTGAGCTCCAATACGTGTGAATACAGAATTTTTTCAGATATAAGTGAGTTGATTTTTGATATTCTGCATGAGTGAGGGGGCGGTGTTGGGGAAGAAATTTTTTTAGCTTTAAAATTTTGTTTAGAGGTATTTACCTAATGATGTGTTGTGAAAATTTTGAAAATCTGAAAACAAGTGCATTTAGTCTATTCTTCTCTGGGAATACCTTTTTCAATTTTTATTATCTTGAATTAAATCACTCGTCTTTTCCAAAGTTACCAAAAATTTGAATTTTTGGTTCCTCACTGTCTGCAGTACTAATGTGCAGCTTATTTCATTTCTGATTGTTTGGATGGAAATCGATTCAGTTTCTACAAATTTACCCAATGAGTCATGCAGCATGAGATATGAGTAAAAAAAGAGTGTTCTCCAATTTATTCTTCGCCGAATTCCCATTATTTCATTTAGTGAGGTCTTTACAAAAGGAGATACATAGGTACTTTTTCATCAATTTCAGCTGATTTCAAAAAAGTTTAATAACTTATTTATTTTTGCTTCGATTTAAAAATCCATATGTTAGTTTGTTGTGAACATTTTGAAAGACGTATATTTAAATTTTGAACCGTTTTCATATATTAATTACTTCACAAAAAAAAATTGAATATTTGCAGGCCAACAATAAGGTTGATCAGTTTGATTGTAAACACAAGGTAATTGTAAATATCGTATAAGAAATTAACTGAATAAAATTTCAACGAGGTGAATACGAATAAATATTTCAAAATACGTTTAAAATTTAAAAATATTGAAGCTTAGGAGAAGTTCTGATATTCAAGTCAAGATTTAAAGATTTTACTTTCATCTTATTCAGCAAAAACATCTTTTTTCTGCAAAGCATTCACCAAAATCGATGTTGACAGCCACATTGGGTACCATTTGAAAATTTTTCACAATATTATTTATTTTACATTATCTTTTGTATTTTAAGCTCGATTAACTTATCATTAAATTAATTTAAATGCTTTGTTTACAATTACCCTGTATTTGCAATCGGTCTGATCAACCTTACATAAGCAATTGTGCATGAGAAACACGATTGTGAAAATTTATTTTCGATTGAGAACTCCAAGAAGGCAATTGAAAAGCAAATCTGTATCTTTGGTGACCATGCCGTGCACTTTCCACCTTTTGCTTTTTTTGAGTCAGAATTAAAATCTCACAAAATGCACACTTTATTTTGTACAAACTATGAAGTATTCACGAGCCAGCAGCTCCCAGGGCAGGCTCTTTTTGGCAAGGCTTGAGAGCAGAACGCAAAGAATAGAACGAAACGGAGAGAACAAAACGATTTTAAAAAGAGAGAAATGGATGAGAACGAAACACTCTTCACTTGAGAAGGAGCGATAAACTTTTGGAACGAAACAAAATTCAAACAAAAGGATTGAAAACGAATAAGAACAAATAAATTGAGAAAAACTCAGAAAAAATTCGGCAAATTCAACATTAAATTCATGATTTAAAGGCATAATTTCGTACGAAATTGAATTTATTGCTTTGAGTGACTATAAGCGGCAAATTAGGGATTAATTAACCACTGTACTATTGAAAATTTGAATTATCCGTAAAGGTAGGAACAGAACAGAGCAAAATTCTCAAAATAGTTGGAGGGATCAGATCGCAGAGAGAGCAAATCTAATTATTTCCAACAAGAGAGAAGAACGATTACAATGGATACATCAATACTTTTTTGAAATTTGAAAGCGGAACGGAGCGAAATAATCGTTTCGATCTCAAGCCTTGTTTTTTGAAGCCTGCCTCAATATTTTTAGAGTGGAATACGTTTGGCTGCAGAGCCAAAGTATTTAATACATATTTAAATGCAATGAGTCTAGCTCGGAAGTTTCAAAATTAGTGATGCCTCGAGGTGGAACTGAATCCTAAAATATTTTCCAATAAAAGAAGCCCACACCTGAAGTCTTGACTCTTTCGATTGATGAATACAAAATTTTGCTTTCTTTGAACTTTGTCCAAGTAAGAAACTTGAGGAAGAAAATGAAATGCTGAAGCGCTAATTTTCGAACAAGTTGAATGAAAGGGTTTTCATTTTTTTTTCTATCAATTTTAAGAGCTCCGAACTTCTTGGGGCATAACCTCAAGGCTACAAAACCGATTAGGCTGTATGCTGCAGATCCTGAGCTACGGCCTTTTAAAATTCAATATCTGAATGCGGAGACAAAGTCCTATTAACAAAGTGCTATATAAGATTCAATCTGACATTTCACCTGTTTGATTGGTTTTTCACCGTTCTCTTTTGATATCATTTTGTAATTTTTTTCTCGCTCTCGGTGTCAAAAATGTGTGCAAAGGGCGATGGGAGATTTTCTCCTGGGGGCTTTTCTAATTTTGAGAATTCCTTTTCATATAACCTTTATACGTTTTGATCTTACCTAGATCAATTTAAAAGGATTATGATGATAGAAACAAACTCAAATTTTAAACAGGGTCGTGCATCTTCCGCTCGCTGTTAGACCAAAATTTGTGGGGAAAAAATTCAAAATAAGGACAACTTGATATTAAAATTTAAATTTGTGTGATATCCGTGAACTTGTAGTTTGTCTTCTGAGTGTTTTTCTGCCCGAAACTTTATCGAGGTATGTTTTATTATCACATGTGTAGATAATTAAGTTTTGACCGTTTTACTAAACACAGTTACGCATTCGTATTAATTGCTGTGCAACATTTCTTCAATTTTGTACGTTAAATTGTGGAATCCAGACGTAGACAACGATGATATTCACCGTAATAACGACTAAAGAAGAGTCGAAGCAACTTAAACCGACAAGATATACGTGATTAGGTGGTTTTTTTTTTCATCTCGTGTACACGTTAAACTGTATAGAGATGCTGGCCGACGATGAGAATGCAACAACAGGGTAGCCTGAGCTGCAGCCATCATCAGGCAAGACGAACCTATACCTATGTATAAGTGTAGTCTGTAGTTGTAGCGAAGACTGGAAAAAAAGATGGGTGTTCTTGTTTCAAAATCGATGACCCGTTCTTTGTTGACCCTGTTCATGAACTAAATGCGTTAACTTTCCTCTTGGTAGTGCTCTACTTGTTATTTATACGGTAATTTTAGAATCGTTACTGTCGAGTAATCTTTTAGTCGAGTGTAGTACGTATACTTCTTTCTCTCTTTCTCCATCGATGTGTTTCGTGTCTTGCTCTTCCACTTGGTCGTCGCCTTCGCCTTCGCGTTCGTGTTCGCCGCCGTCATGACCTTTAAGATGGAAGATTTAGCGTTTTTTGTTGGCAGCGCTGCCGAAGAACGTCGACAACGACTTCGACGGCAGCCAGCAGCCGGCAGCCCAGCGTTCTCTGGCTCAGTGCTGTGAGAGCTCTTTTGTTGACTCGGAAGATGGGAGACTCGAGTGTACCTATACCTATTACCTGCCTATACGAGCATACATACGTAGGTACTCGTATAATATATTATAAGAGTGTATGTATATATAGACGCACGTAGAATGGAATTGACCGAGATATGTTCTTTTGTTAGGTATGGCCGCGAGGGTCTTGCTTGGTTTATCGTGTGTCCTCGATTAGGAGTTGGTTCAAGGTTGATAGACGATAAATATTTTTAGCCGGTCGACGGACTTTTTCCTAAAACTGGTTTTCGCTTTGTTGTATCATGGTACTCTCGTCTATGTACCTATGGTCTGTCCCTCCTTCGTGTCTCTCCATCTCCCTATATCTTTGAGGTAAGGCTGCCCGGGAAGCAGCAAACCGAGCCAAAGAAGAAAAAGACGATGAATGGCGGTGGCGGCGCCGCCGCCGACGACGACCACACCGCCGGCCACCATATACGCGCCCTCTTCTCTTATATTTTATGTATATGTATATGTACCTCTCTACCTATGTATTATGTAGTTGTACTGGTGGTATTCGCCGTTGTGTATACTTATTATTCTTGTGGTTGGTTGGTTGGCAGTTGAACAGCATTACGGTGGTAATAAAGAGCGAAATGCACGCGTTCGAGAAGATTTTCCCAAAGCCAAAGAAGAACAGGAGAAGGAGATCGTCGAAGCGGCTGAGAAATACAGACAAATGGTTAGGCAACAGTAAGTACATACTTCAAAAGGTTTCTTTTTTTTTCAACTTTTTTTTTTTTTTTTGTAACCGCTTTATCGCTTCTTTTCCCAATTGTTTAACGTTCCTCTGCCGAAGAGCTAACGTCCTAAACTAAATCTCAAGTGTGTGCATGTATGCACATAAAACGTGTAATGCAGGTACTCGTAATGGTTATGTATGTTTCTTGGCACACAGAGAGATGATCGATTCAATGTACGCTAAAAGAGTTGCCGAAAAAATTGAAAAAGAAGATGTGGAAAAACGAAGACGAGCCGAGCTACGAGATCAACAAGTAGCCAAAAAAATGCAGGTACATATTTCCCCTTCCATTCGTTTCTTCGCCTCTATCTATCTTTTCGTAGCAGTCTACTCGATTGCATATTTACAGACGTTCAGCCTATATGACTGAATGCGGGCGTTTTTTTATTTTTCAGGCTTACGAAATGGTGAAAAGTAACCACGCTCTTCATGTCGATAGAAACGCAATGATAAACGCGACGCCATTTGTACCGGATGTAAATAGAGTTGGTTTACCCATAATTGAGGATGCACATTACGAATCTGCCGGTGCAAGACATCATGCGAGCATCAAAATCGCCCATAATTTAAGGTAATTTTTTATTTTTATCACTTTTTTGTACAAACGAAACGTACCCATCTAAACCGAGTGGATTTTTTTGTTTCTCTTTTTCTCTCTGCTTGTATCCAAACGAGATGCTTTTTTTTCCTGCCTGTTAATTTTTTTTTTTTTTTTTTTAATTCTACGATTGACTACGGGACGACGATTTCGTTTCTTTTTTTTTTTTTAACACGCTGAATGACCGCGCTGCGTGCGTTTTTATGTATTAATCTCGCGAGTGTGTCATGTTCGGAGATGGGCTAGTTTATGATACAAATATCGTATTTTACGATGTGGATGTAGAAGAGCGCGCGAGGAGTATTTTAGTTGTATGTAGGATCGTGTAATTGACTTGTGACCTCAAAATTAAGCTTCTTTTTTTTTCATCAATTAAAACGAAAGGGTGATGGTTGTAAAAATTACATAATTAACGGTTCAGTTTAGAACGTGGTGTATTTTTCGACGATGAACTTGAGTTATTAATGTACTCGCTGTGTTTACGATGTGAGCGTTAATTCATGTGGATGGTGGAAGTTTAATTCTCGTAGGGTTTCGGATGAATTGAGTCATTTCTCGATATGAAACGTATAACGATTGGTTAAATTTTGTTTGAAATTGTCGCGGTTGTTGTAGTAGTAGTTGTTGCTGTTGTTGTTTTCTTATTATATCGATTGATATACGTATATTGAGAGGATTTTTAATTGTCGATCCAAATAACGGGATTGGTTTTTGATTAATGGACGATTTTGTGGGAATTTTTTTTATAATTGAAGTAAAATTATTAATTTGAATCATTTTCTTCGCAATTCGCATTGTCGATTGAATACGCGAATCGAAAATAAACCTGCTGGGTAAAATATAGCTGCTTTTGTACGATGTGTTGGTACATTCTAAAATCCCCCTCCACCCCACCCTTCCTTATTGTATTAAATATTTTCATTTTTGTACTCATATTAATGCTAGTGATTGAAGAACCCACGAATAATACTAACTACCTATTAAGGAATCAGTTCTCGGTTTTTGTCGTAGAAATTTCAAAATGTCAAAATTTTTGGATTTTAGCTTAGAAAAAATCACCTTTTAATTAAATACTCATAAAAGTTAATTTCATGCCAAATTACAGTTAATTTACCACAGTAATTTTAAACAAAAAGTTCAAAACAGGATATTTGTTAGTATATGGAGGGGAGGGCAGGGGGGATAGCTGACAAAAAAGTTGATATTTTAAAAACGGATTGGAAATGGATCATTGCTTGAAGGAAGCAAAAGCGAAAATTTTGCACATATAATTTAGGCGTTATTACATAAAGTGCCAGCTGTGCCTAAGCGCACCCTAATTTTCCAGAATTTTTTCTCCTAATGCTTCAGAAATTTGAAGTAAATTTCTCATTTTCCGAAAGAAACATTTCAATAAAATTCTAAGTAAAATCATAAAATTAAAGTTCGCTCAAGTGGCAACTCTGAAAAAAATTAAGCCGCCAAGATCAAAAATTTGTGTAAATTACTCAATTCCCTAAAAATACTGTAGTACATCTACAAAAAAAATTCAATCCCTTCTCCCCTCTGGAATAGTCCAGCGCATATACCTATTTTAGGAAAATGGCCTTAAACTGCTACTAACTTCGAATCTCTCGTATTTTTAATCTAAGATATATGATAAATAACTTGTGCGGTTTTGGCACCACTTACAAAAAAGGTCTGGGGTAATGCTTATGAAATAAAATTCATTACAAGCGTACGATTATAGGCACTCAAACACCAAGATGGAATTATCTAGAGTTACTCAAAACTTGTCCGTTTGGAGCACTGTTAACTGATTTCTATTCGACTTGTTCGCATTTCTGAGTGGTCAAGATCTCAGACGTAGATTCTTTCAGATTTCTATCTAGAGAAAGAATAACTTCTGACCAAAGACCGCTGAGCCAGTATTAAATAACAGCGACTCTACAGAGAAAAAGAAGCAAAACTCTAAACTGTAATCCCTTTACCACGGAAGCTGGAGATTTCCATCTTGGTGTTTCAGTGTCTATAGGTTCGGTATAGAGGCATAGACAGAGACTGATGTAATAATGGTAAAACTGGCAGTACGGATAAGTTGCCTCGTTAAAAATTTAAAGGAGCAGTGATACAGAAAATCAAAAGTTTGGAAAAATAATTTTTGATGATGGATTCTGCGTTGCATAATTCTTCAAAGCAAATAACTCTTTGCATAAATTGCCCAACTTCGAAACGGAGGGGACTCTATGTATACAATTTTATCAAACTTTGCATTCCAGTCTTCCTCAGTCAAAATTGATACATTTTATTCGTATATAACTTATGATGCTGAATAAGATGAAAATTACAATCCACATTCCTTTCAACCTCTTCAATTTTCGAGATATACAATTTATTCAAATAACTTTTTTTGTTCATCTTGAAGAGTTATGCCAGAATTATTGATATAAAAAAAAATTTCTTGGGATTTTTGATTTTTTGGGGCTTGTTTAAATTTTCAATTGGGCAACTCGGTTTTTTCTTAATCCCTATGCATTAATTGTTCCAAATTATAAAAAAATCAAGTTATTATGACCTATTGCAGACGTCAAGAAGTTAAGGAACGGCATTAGCATTGACGTATGGTATGGACAGAGGCAAATTCAAATATGATAGTCTGACCCCTCCTTTTCCCAATAGATATCACTGTGCAGGCATTTAAAAATTTAACAAATGAGCAGTTTCAGAATTTTGATTTGATTACGAATCCAAGTGGCAGATCTACAGTATGCGAAACCTTTTCCTACAAATTTTGTCATGTACACATTTTGTCTGTCTGTATTATTGAAGGGGCAGCATTCGTTTGAATTTTAAGAGCGCCTTCAAAAAATCAAGATAAGCAAATTTTATATATAACAAAAAATGTTGCAAAAATTGCCTACAAGAAGGCTCATCATCTGCCCCTTCAATAATGGTGGTAAACAAAATATGTACATGACAAAATTTTTAGGAAGAATTTTCGCCTACAAGGTCTGCCACTAGGATTGGTAATTAGATCAAAATACTGAAACGGCTCATTTGTTAAATTTTTAGATACCTATACCTATGATGGAGGGGGGGGGGGGTGTCAGACTATCGTAGTTAAACTCGCCTCTGTCCGTACTCCATGACAACTGTGGTAGTATAGTATCTCTTTTTAACTCTTAGCAACATTGCTACATTACAACTAGCCTCATACTGGACCAAAAGAAAAAATATATATGATTCTTATGTAGACATCTGAGATACTACACGACAGGCAATCATTTATGCAAATTGGTGATGAACCTCTCAGACCATTTCTTCGTTAGTTTATTGAACATGTTACAAACTAAAACTAACGTTATTCAAGTGAGAATACTGGTAGAGGGGAGGGGGACAAGAATCTATTACTGATCCACTGATCACATATTTCACCTACGATTTCAATAGATCAAAAGTAGATGCTACATTAGGCTGCTAATTATTAGGTTATAAAAATTTAAAATCTTCGCTACATGACTAATAATTTACGAAATTCACTTCTCCTAAACAGTCATCATTGAATCTCAACGTTACGCGATAACCTGAAAGAACCGTCCCATCTAAAAAAGTACCTCCAAAAAATATGGGTTTTGAATGGATCCAAAGCACGGTTGTAGAAATCGCCTATAAACCCTTCTTCCTGCTCATTTTTTATTTTTCGAATTAAGTAATCTGCGTTGAAGTTTTCTGTACAAAGATATTATACGTATATGAAATAGATAGAAGGGTAAATTAAGCTTATTGCATCCCCTTTTCGTGGTAATCTTCTTTGTCATTATTATTCCTATGACAAATTCTCTATAGAAATGTTTAAAATGGCCGATTTAAAGAGACAGAAATAGGGTTGTTTTCATCAATGGATTACGTTATCCTTCCTTGTTTTTAATTTTTGTAGTTGTTTTTTTTATCTGTATTATTTTTATGGATCAAGTTATGCATTGAATTGAATCAGAACGAAGAACTGGTTATGCAAATATAAATGCGAGTGATTATTTTAAAAAAAAAAAACAGCCACGTTTTCTACTTATTTAATTGCAGGTTATCGCTGAATATTCTTAATAATTATTTTATTTCGGTAAACGAAAAATTTTTTAGTAATCAAAACGACCCAGATAGGTAGATAAAATTAAATTAGTCCGTTAGCTTTGTGTTTGTGTATGTGTGTGTGTATCTGTGTCGAGGCAGAAATTAAGAAAAGGGGATGGGTGTGTTGCCGCACCCTTACAGAATAAAAGTATAACAACCAGCTTCCCGTGACTTTGTATTCCTCTTGAATTGAATAAGGCAGGTGTACTAATCACCTGGCAGTTATATTACTCTCCCTCATCCTGTTTCTGGGTTAGATTGCGATATCAAACCGAACAAATCTACCGGAATACATATATATTCGTTAGTTGTTAGAACGACGAACGGGTAATATTTGGCATTAAGACTTGTTTCCGATCGGTGTATCAGCATTCGCGATGATTCGATTCAGTTTGCTCGTAAGATGCTGCTGTTGGCAGAGTTAGATCTATTAGATTGAAAAAGATGATGAATTTATAATGGTGCCTAACTGCCTGTATATAGTACATAAATATGAAAAGCTCGTCATGTGGAGTAAAATTTATTAGGTGGAAAACTCGTTCGGAATGATCGTGTTGTGTAAAGTTTACGATGACGCGAGCTCGTCGACTGCGTCAATTAAGACCGCAAACAATGCGAAAAAAAACACCGAGCTAATTATTAAACGGTGGTGTGCGGTATTTGTGTACGTATTTTTCCCCATATTTTATCGTCGCTATATGATCGAATAATATGTATGTATAGGAATCTCCGACTGAACGACTGCAACGGAAATTATACGCCGGAAATGGAAAATGTCGAGTCATGTTCGAGCGGTAGTAATTATTCTGCTAACTACGTACGTGTAAACCGGACTCCCACGCCGGCCACCTTATTACCGGAAGATTTGAACGAAATTATAATGGACGCCGATCTGCAGGAAGAAGCTAATAAACGAATGCAAGAAGAAAAAGACGCGGTAGGGTTGTATTACTTATTTATTTCCAACTTATAGGGGTAGCTAAGAATTAGTCGCGAGCTTCTGTCGATTGTTAAAATGATTTTATATTAGTGTAAGATTATTATAAATTTTTTTATGCGTCGAACTTCGACACTGTATCGAAGTACACTCGTACGTATTTATCTGTAAATTAAAATTATACTGCTCGAGTACGAGACTGCGTTCCATCTACATCTAGGTACTCGTACATGTCAACGTTCGTATACGAATTTTATTCTAGTCAACTACAACGTGCTACGTATAATTGCGAGTTAATTAGTCAAACGTATAGCTGCGAAGAATGGAATACAACGATGTGAACCTATTGTCAAAATTCAGTGATACCATATTTGACGAGTGATATTTTAGTGCACGGTTCAATTACTTAATCACGTGACTAGAGTAACACTCGTCAGATACGATCACGCGATCTACGAAATAAATCCAAACGATGTTAGAATTAATTACATACGTAAAATTTAGTATGCACTACATTCGAATATTAATCATGTATTACTTTATCCGCTGATTTTTCAGGAATTTGCAAAAATGTTACAAAAACAAGAGCAAGAAACTCTCAACGAAGAAATCGACAGAGATAGACTGATGGCAATCGAAGCTCAAGATAAAGAATTAGCTAAATTACTTTACGAAAAGGTTAGTGATTGTAGCCATGCGCATCCTACATTCATATGTTGTTTATTTCTACGCAAATCAAAACACCGAGTTGTTCTTGATTCATTTAGGAAAAAGCTAAACTGAAACGTGCCAAAGAACGAGCCAGACAACGAGCGTTGTTGAAAAAACAAGCTCAAAACGCATCCGACTGTAATGCAATCTCAGCTAAACCTGATGGCCCCGATATCGAATGCGATACTACCGCTTTTTCAACGTCCGAACCTATTCCGTGTATTAGCCACAAAGAAAATATTGAAGATGGTCATCAGTCTTCGGTCGAAGAACGGTCTCCATTTCGTGCCTCGCAGACTTCTCGTACCCCGCCCGTTTTACAAAATGTTGCCATGCATATTGATCCCACGTACCTGTCCCAACAATCCTCCAGTATGCCAAATTCGTTAATTTTTCAAGGTGAATATTGTCGTAGCTTTCATCAGGAAGCACGTTAGACAGAAAAGCTTGATTCGATGGTGAAATTAATCGCTTATCTTTTTTTTTCTCTTTTGCAGAGGGAGATAACACCGCTCCGCCATATATGCCAATCCAAGGACAGCGTCGCAATCCTCCGCTGTCTGTAGAAAAAAAACAAAAAAAGTCAAAGTCCAAAGACGGATGTAAACAACAATAATGTACCCCGTTAATTTTTTTAGTGTTAATTTTGTTTTTTGCTTGTTGTATTTTTAGTTGTAGTTTTTTTTATTGTTTGCGAATAAATTTTCTAAGTTTTTTTAAATTGTTTTTCTTAGTCATTTTATGTGAACTGAAATACTTTGAATTAAAAAATGAATCTAAACCAGAATTCATGAAAATGAATGCCCTTAGTCGATAGTCATTTTCTCATTTATATCATTTGAGATAATATTTTCAGTCTAAAAACCCCTTTGAGTATTGATATATTAATGCTCAAAGGAAAAACCAATTCACAATGATCGAGCACCACGCGTTGCCAAATGTCCACATGTTCATCCCTTCTTCATCAAACTGTCTTGAAATTTTTTACAAGTCCTTATCACTGAATATTTGCAATTGAAATAAATTTCGTACTCATTTTCAATCGAAATTTGAGAAGTGCCCATTAAAAATCAAGAAAGTTCATAGTGTTATAGTTTGAATATAATCATATTTTCTGTGCTTGTATTACAAGTAGGTAGCCTTGTTAGAAAAGTATGATTTATCTGAATTGAGAATATGAAAAATTAGAATGTTGACGAATGATTAAAATGTGGTTCATATTCATATATTTCAACACTCGCCCAAGTTTAGAAAACTTTTTGTCAAGAATGAAAATCCCTGATTCTTCAATTTTTAATTAAAAGATCTCTCAACATCATAGTTATCATTTCCCACAAAATAATCAGCCCAAAAATCATATTTTCGTTTAATTCCTTCACTCAGGAATGATAAGGCCTGTATAAAGATTTGAGATAAAATATCATACGTGCTAATTTTCCGCAACAACTGGATCATATTAAATAATAATAAATTACTAATTTCATAACTTTTTTCATTGCAACTAAGTTCCCATCACAAATGACAGAATATATTTCACTTTTTCCAAATTTCATTTGTGAGAATGAGATAGAAAAATAGTGCACAGTTGAATTCGTTTTGAATTTACATTTTGTTATAATATTTCGAATATTGTTAATACTTCACGTGCCTATACATGTGAGAGTTATTTTTCTCAACATTATTAACATCTTGTTGTAGTAATGAAAATTCATTAAAATTTCATGCAATATTGTGAGTATTAGTACAGGAAATAAGTGATCTCAGAGTCGCAGAAAACCATTTAATAAAATGAGTAGTTCGAGTAGCAACGTCGCGAAATAATACAGATTGGTGCTCGCTTGTTGCGAATTTCAGGCATCCATAAAAGGAAGGCGTTCATCATTAGTTCATACAAATTTCATCTAATACTTACCCTTCCTAACTTGAATTGAATGGCTCAGTATTTCTAGAAACAAACAAAAAATGATAATAAAATAACGATACGTTTCAGAAAGTAGAAATAATACAAACAAAGTTATATAAATTATCTGATCAACGAAAATTATGATGTAGCGTTCATATCTGTATGAAGTACATGCCCGATGGAAACTGATGTAACATTATTGCCATTCATTATTGATAATTCTTTCGGCACCAGTTTTTACGTCAACAGCATTCACGTAAAAATTGAAATTGAAACCAGCATCTTAATCAATTCCATGTTTTCCAACTGTTTCACAACCTTCGACGTCATTTACAAATGAAGTTCCATCGGTGTTTGAGATTAACTTAGCGATTACCATCGAGCCAATGAAAGACGTTCATCTACGTCCCTGGAGAAATTTTCTTTTGCTAATATCTAAAGCTGAATATTTTGAAAGAAAGTTTTTGAAGAAAGCTCATTTTACTCCAGTATTTCAGATCATTAGCTGTCGCTTTAACGCAGGTATTATACAAGTCAATGAAGCAAAAAGCTTTGGCCACAAACAAATATCAATCAGGTAACAGATCGAAGTGCGCATTTATCCACATTTACTTATAGTTGTAGAAAGTAACCAGCTTTTAAAATGAAAAACTCATCTTCTGGATTTAAATGAATATGTGCAGGGTAAACAGCGTTGAAAATCTGATCCATTGGGCAATTTCTCCCAAGACAACAACATCATTTCTGCTTTTCATGAAACTACCATTGAACATAGTTTGGAAATTAGGGGATATATCGTATCCCATTGACCTCCAACCTCACATCACAAAATAGATTTTCTTTCCGAAACGCATCCATGTGTTTGAAAAATTCATTTCGAGATTCAATCAATAGTAAAGTTCCATTGAAATTCAAATCTAAAAAATATTTTAAGTTGATGAAATTTCTTATCCAGAAATATTGGAATAAACAGAAATGTAGAATGATTTGAAACTTACCAGTCATTCTTCAATTGTTTCTGAAGAATCGAACTTTTGATCTGGCAACAATACTGCAAAATAATGCAAATCCAAGTGTAATGTAACTTCATATAATACCACAACTGGCAAAAATTATCAAAAATTAAGGTATTTCAGCGTTCTATCAACATTTTTGGTAAACAGTTCCGATCACCTTCATTAACTCAATCATTCGTTTATTCATTCAAAATTCGAAAATTATTATGAGTAAAATCAAATTCAAGTTTGGTATTTGCTAAATTGTAATCAATTCTGCATGTAATAAAATCATGTAATACTGACAATTAACATGTGCTTTCGTCATGTAATTTGTGAGTAAGCCGATCACAAGCTGAGTTTTCAACATCATGTAACTACATGAATGTAGGTGTTTTACATCACTCTTATCGTATTTTCTCAAAAATTAGATAATTTTGTAAAATTCGAAATAATGGTAATGTTCTGTAGATTTCAACTTACTTTTTAATTTGAACATGTCGGTAAATTTTTTTTAATTGGAAAAAAATATTTTTTAGGCAGCCCCACGTTGCCTTTATTCCCATACAGAGATAGAATGCACGACACCAACATCATACTTTCACGAATATAAAATTAGTGATATTTATGGAAACAAGTATGTGAATGAACAGAATGAGTAGAATACAGACGTCGAAAAGCATCTTCATTTCGCATAACATTGAAGATTCAAATAAACAATCACGAATAAAATAAAGTTGAACAGAATCAGAATCACACAGGACCATCATAACAAATAACAAAAATGTCGTTCAATTCACCATAAAATAACTAGAAGTCTGCGCTGGTTATTACCATCAAAAAGGTCTTAAAAGGTTGTAACGATAATCAACATCACTCTGAAAAGAATAGTAATGTATCTCTTCTCCACTATGAAATGAAAATCGTACTGAAGAATTTATGAATTCATTAATTTCACGATAAATACCAAGTGATGAATTATTTGAAAATGCTTCGCTATATTCCATCGTCATCAGGAGCATAGAATTACGAGAATGGTACTATAGTGTACGTTCTATAAAACAACATGCTCCACAAGTATTCTTTGTTTATTAGTTTTCAGTTACCACACCTAGACTACTTCATGGTGAAAGCACATCTTCAAAGGAAATACAGATGATTTGTTTTAAGCTGCAGATCATGGTACGCTACAACTATAATAGTTGGCATATTTCTATTCTCCTACTGAAATTCGAAAGGGAAATGAAATATATCGAATGACTGACATTCCAATACAATGCTGCCAACGTTTAGAATCATACAAATAAAAACATCAACGATACTGGTGGCCAATAATTGAAAAACGTTTTATACAAAAAACATAAATAATGTTACTCTTGGATGAAAATGGTAGGTAAAAAAATTATAACTTAATCACGATATTCCTAAATAATTGTACCTAATCAAAGATATATGTTTAAGTGCGGTTATAGATTTACATACGATTCCTCATCGTGAACAATAAAAAATTACATTGGCATTAATCTCCGAAATAATTGAATCTAGAATTGGAGCTGGAGCTTGGTAACACAGGTAGAATTATTGTCGGCGGTATACCATTGGATGCATCGTTTTCCATTCTAAAAACACAAGCGAAAAGATTTAAACTAAGTTGATCAGAAACATAGAATAATAACAAAGGAAAACAACACGCCGGAAAACATACTTAGATTTCTTATTATTTAACACAGGTAATGGTACCTTACGTTGACCACTTTCTCGTTGTAAAACTTCCAATAACGAATATGCAGGTAACCAGCACTACGTATTGGAACAACACAATTGGATAAATTGATTTTCAAAAGTAAGATATTTTTGAAAACAACACCCGACTTACCCTTCCTTTAACAGCAATAGCAACTACATTTCTTTTTGGTTCCGCATCGTATGCTTCCGATTCACAGCCGAAATGAGCACAATATTCATGTACGAACTGACGTTTTTCTTTATTCATCACTTCGAATGAAAAACTTCTACTTTTTTGTTTGGACTGTAAAAGGATTCAAAATCATAAATCATTCAATTTTTAAAAACCTCAGAATCACAGTCCTATTGTAAATATCCTCCAACCTCTTTGGCCAATTTAACTAAAGCTGTAAGTTTATCGTAAACGTGACGACAAAAATTAGGATCTTTCTTCGCCCAACTTTTCATAAAATCGGAATACCGTGGCGTTAATTTAGCGCTCAAATCTGGGTTTTGGATTTGCAATGCTAGAGCTAATCGACGATTTCGCATGATTAATTTACACTCGTCCGAACATTCGAGCCTGTAAATAAGACGTAATCGAATATAATTCTGAACATTCGTCGATTCGAACAGAATACTCAGCACTTACGTTCTCAAGTTAATCTTTTCAGCATTAATCTTATCAGATATATCTTGTATGTTAACGGAATTTTCTAGTTGTAATTCGTTCATTTTAGCAGCCAACGTAGCCGATACGATACGTTTGTAATCATCTGTATGCTCGTAACAGTGGTGATCAGCAACCAGATTACCACAAGCACAGGTCACTTTAACCATCTCTTTACACGGTGTATCAGGACAATATCCAGTATGACAAGGAGCGTTACAAGGATGTCCGCATAAATCTCGAGATTTCATACAAGGTTGCGTACATTTCTTCGAAGCAGTTAAACAATCACCAGCGTGACATGATACTTGACATCTATGAAATCCGCAAGGTAAAGGTTGGCCGCAAGGTAATCCACAAGAAAATTCTTTTTGGTAACAGGGGATAGTTTTACGTAACTGAAAATGTTCCAAAAATAAAATTAACGAATGTGCGAATGTAAGAACAATTCAAAAAAATTATTCTCACTTCGTGACCACCATAGCAGAGTTTGTCGGTGAATACGATACAAGGAGGACATGTACGATCGGAGTGACAAACGTGTAAAGGCGAATGTTCACATTCATGTTGACGTTGACAGGGTTGATCACAAGCAGGAGGTTTTGTTCCACATGGTACAGGTGGATAAATCACCGAATGACCACAATGACAATAAAGTTCTTCAAAGCCTGAACATTTTACATTCAAATTATATAACTTTTGTAATTTTACGAATGTTTCATTGCAATAAAGAATCAAACACTGACTGCTTTGTAAGCAACGTCCACATTTGCCCCGATGACATAAGATATCGCATCGGTGTTTGCCACAACTCAATGTACCACTACAACGCTGAGGACAAATGTGATCCACATCGATACAACAAAGTTGATTGCATTTATGTTTACCACACGATCTTTTCTAAATTAAAAATTAAAGATTATCAAGTCAAAAATTAAAAAATTTTTTTTTAATAATCAAAGTAATTATTTTTCGTATTTACCTTATTGCATTTTTTCTGACATTCAAATACAGCATTTTCATTTATTTTTGAACACGGTACCGACATTTCTTTAGCTCCACATCGGCATTTCATCAGTGTATTTTTTTCACAAGGACTGCACTCACCATCATGGCAAATGGATGCGCAAAAATGAGGTTTATCTGAAATTTACCCATCACATAAGAAATCATTCCAAGACCCAGGATCAATCCTATAACATTTTTACTTACTAGCTGAACCACAAGGTAACCGCTTGCCGCAAATCTTTTCACATGTAGGCATCGGATCTAAACACGATTGACGGGTATTCTCCGTTAAAGGAGTTTTACCGCAACAACATGAATTCACAACAACTGGTGATCTTGGACAAAGTCCACATTCCTCTTGATGGCATAACAAATCACATTTATGATTTCCGCAGATTAATGTTTTGTCACATTTTTCTCCACAACTGAAACTCTCTAGATCTTGTGAGCCACAGGTCAAATCTTTCTTTAATTTATTGCAATAGCACGCTAAAACATTCATTAGATTTTTTTTTATTCATTGTAGGATAAAATGACTCCAATAATTATCAGTATGCATACCTATTTCCACTTTTATATCACAAGGTTCACATTCTCCAAAGTGACATGTTTTTAAACATCGATGAACACCGCAGTTTAACAAACGATCGCAAACCGCTCCACAAATTATTGGTGTCTTAAAGCTACATTGTACAGTTCTGCTAGTTCGACTACATCCACATTCCCTTGAAGATGAACAATGAATAAGCAAATAATTCTATTTTCGAGTTTCACTTTCCAACTTACCGAGTGACTTGGATAGTGCATGGTGGACAAGGTCCGGGATGGCATAACAAGTTGCACTTATGTTCACATATGAACCAAGGAGTAGGATTTTCTTTACTTTTACCGCATGTTTCACCGCAAGAATGAGCTGTATCATTACGATTCCATTCAGTTTGCAGTCTAGATTTACCACAAAAACACATGTATTTTTCAGGTATCTGAACGTTTTCATTCTGACATGCTGGACACCTCCAGTTATTATGGTCTGAAATAATCCAGTGTTATTGTTGCGTTTTCTTGTTATAATGAGAGATTATGTGATGGATAGATAGATAGATAGATACCGTTTTTAGAAGATTTGGCCCATTTAGTTATACAATACAGGTGTAGAACATGATAACAATTAGAGCAACTCCAAACTGGCTCACGTTGTTTAATCTGTTCACAGCACACCAAACATTCTAAAATACCTTTGTTCAGCTGTTCCGTTAATCTTTCTCTTTGACAAATGGTTGATTTTTCTAGACACAAAATTAATTATATGTAGTTGCATCATATTGTTTAATTATTCGCAAACAAAAAAAAATGTACTTTTACTGATGTCATCGACTGGTGCAATCGTATCTTTAAATTTATTTGTGTAATGATTGGAAGAATTTGATCTATAGTTTTTATTTTCAAAAACTACATGGTGATTGTTTTGCTGGTACCCATCTTCATAAATTTCATCATCTTTATCGTGGTATTCTCTTTTTTTGAAATGGTGATTTCTGTAACTTGAAAATTACAAAATTCATAAACGTGTCAAAAATCCGTGGGAATTGTCAATTAAAATCTACATACTTATTTTTATTTTCCGACGGGTGTCGCTTCGAATTATCGTATCGAGAATTAAAGGAACTGCTGTAATAACTTGATGATCCCGTTGACAAATTATCTGATTCATTTCTTTTATCTCTACCCGTTGGAACGGATTTACTAACGTAGGAATTACCTGAAGAATGAACGTTTCGGCCACGATTATGATAAGAATTACTTTCATAATGCGGGTATCTTTTACCATATCTCTGGTTTCTGTTATCATATCCTGCAAAAAAAAACTCATAAATGATGAAAATATATACATACATGTAAGTAATGTCAATTTCTGAGCTTACTATCGTTATCCACATCCACAAAATTAGAATTACGATTTGAAAATGAATACGAAGCCGTTCTAGGCACAAACTCTTCAGCTGTAGCTGTTAAATTTGAACTGGCTGCTCTTGTAAAAATTTCTTCTAAATTCTGGCTCATAATTAGGATCTGCTGTGAATACAGTAATTATGAAGTCATGTTTCGAAACTTTCATTATTATTAAGCGAACTAAGAAGTTATTGAGTGAAAATTCGTTCAACGTTTAGCCCCATATTGCCGACGAAAGTAAGTATATCTATACTGATAATTTGAAAAATTAGGATTTTTTAATAATGAATTGATAACGTTGCTCACCAAAAAGCTCTAAACAGTACACTGGAAACAATAATGGCTATTTGATGAAAATATGTTTAAACTTAAAAACCACCAATAACAGTCCGCAAAATATATAAATGGGAAACAATTTTTCAAAATTCGAATATTTCCAAATGGAAAAAAATTATGAGTTGAAATCAGAATATTGTGAAACACCTGGGGAATCTGATAAGTGAACCAATGTTCATTGGCTTGTAATCGAACAACTTCGTTGGAGTACATTTTTGCTATGTATTTCCACATTTTTTCAGGCATTCTCGACTCATCAAATGCCTTCGTAAGCAAAATTAACACAGACGTACACAGAGGCACACAGATCCAAAAGGGAATTTGATTCACTTTGTATTTCGGTGTTGGTTCATCATGTGGTGAGAGAAATTTAATAGAAACACAGACTATATTTTTTATTAGTGTAACCTATTTATACAATTATATAATTCATATTGAATTCTGAAAATTAAAGTAATAGTTCAACCGTTTATCGGTATATCATAGGACATAGATCCTCAACCTATTGTTAAATTTTTATGTAGTATTGTTTCGTGTATTCGATAGTGAACCACTTCATGTTGATTTATTCATCAGTACAGATTTCGTGAAAAAGAAACCTTTCGCTTCTAGTTACAAACTGTACGTTATTTTTCAACTTTTATCTGTAGATCTCATTATTAATAATTGTAAATTAATGTCCCTTGAATAATGTATTTTCATTAGCTTACACCATGCCATCTGAAGCGAAAAAGAAACAACAGCAGAAAAAAAAAGAAGCTGCAAAAGTTCGTCAACAAACTACTGCAAAAGCTACTACAGCAACTGCGAAAACAACTAAACCTACTGAGAAACCTAAACCTAAAGGTAGTGGTGAAGAATGTGCCGAAAATGGTAAAAACAATGAAAATGGCGAGATTTCCGAAGGTATGGATTGCTTTTAGTTAATTCATCTTTTGTTGAAGAATATCTTAATTGATGATCTTTCTCACATCGATAGAGTTGATTAGTAAAAAACTTGAAGAAGATATGAAACTAAATGCCGAAGCGCGTTCCTGCACTGGTAGTTTGGTTCTGCATCCGCGCTCTCGTGATATTAAATTTGCTAATTTTTCCATTACGTTTCATGGTTGTGAACTGGTACAAGATACTATGTTAGAATTAAATTGTGGGCGTAGATACGGTCTGATTGGTTTGAATGGAAGTGGTATGTATGAATTGCTCATTCATGCAAATCCGTTTGGTTAATTTTTACCACGCAGTTTTTGTTATAATCTAGGCAAATCTACCCTACTGGCGGTTTTGGGTAATCGAGAAGTCGCTATACCTGATCATATTGATATTTTTCACTTGACCCGTGAAATGGCTGCATCAGATAAAACTGCATTACAATGCGTTATGGAAGTAGATGAAGAACGTATGAGGCTCGAAAAACTTGCCGAAGAACTGGTTGCTTGCGAAGATGACGGTACAGCAATACAATTCTTATTCTAAAACTCGTTTGTCATTCAAATAATTATAATTATTATTACAAAATTTTGTGTAAATTTTCGTTTGTAGAGTCCCAAGAACAATTAATGGATATTTACGAAAGATTAGATGATATGAATGCTGATACCGCAGAAGCTAGAGCAGCTTATATTTTACACGGTTTAGGATTTACGCCACAGATGCAGACTAAAAAGACTAAAGATTTCTCTGGTATGTATACTATGTGAACTAGTGGTGTAAAAGTCTTGAAGATTGAATGAGATATGTGATTAATTTTTCAGGTGGTTGGAGAATGCGAATTGCATTGGCTAGAGCGTTATATGTAAAACCGCATTTGTTATTGCTTGACGAACCTACTAATCATTTGGATTTGGATGCTTGTGTATGGTTAGAAGAAGAACTCAAAACGTGAGTAAACTGATGCACAATGAAGTCTAATGTTTGTTGTAAATTATAACTTTATTCTATTTTGTCTAGATATAAACGAATTTTGGTTCTCATTTCTCATTCGCAAGATTTTCTTAATGGAGTTTGCACGAATATCATTCACTTAAACAAAAAACGTTTAAAATATTATACCGTGAGTATTGCTGAGCATCATAAAAATCATCAGACAATAGTACATATTACTTATAATTTAATATTTCAGGGTAACTACGATATGTTTGTAAAAACTCGAGCTGAATTATTGGAAAACCAAATGAAACAGTACAACTGGGAGCAAGATCAAATAGCTCACATGAAAGTAAGTTACATTTATTGTGTAGTTAATTCGAGTAATTCACTTAATAAATTTCGTATCCTTCTTTTCCAGAACTACATCGCTAGGTTTGGTCATGGTAGTGCAAAACTAGCTCGTCAAGCTCAAAGTAAAGAAAAAACATTGGCAAAAATGGTTGCCGGAGGATTGACCGAGCGTGTTGTTAGCGATAAACTTGTCACATTTTATTTCCCTTCATGTGGTACGATTCCTCCTCCAGTCATCATGGTGCAAAATGTAAGCTTCCGGTATAACGAGAAAACTCCATGGATTTATAGAAATCTAGAATTCGGTATCGACTTAGATTCTCGAGTAGCTCTTGTAGGTCCAAATGGAGCCGGCAAAAGTACCCTTTTGAAATTACTTTACGGTGAAGTAAGTATTTTAAACCTATTCTTTTTTTCGATGAACAATAAATTATTAATCCATTGTTTTATAATTGTTTCAAGTTAATACCTAGTGAAGGTATGATTCGTAAAAACTCACATTTACGTATTGCTCGTTACCACCAACATTTACACGAATTATTAGATTTGGATATATCGCCTCTGGACTATATGATGAAATCATTTCCCGATGTAAAAGAACGAGAAGAAATGAGAAAAATTATTGGTCGGTATGGACTTACCGGTAGACAACAAGTACGTATGTTTGAATGAACATTTTGTACGCTACAAATTTCGTCGTTTTAAGTATCTTATTCGAAATATACTTAAAAATATTGGGAAGATATTTTTTCTAGACAGTAAATGTACGAATTTAATCATTGTTTCGACTTCAATTGACCTAGTTTTTTTTATATCATTTGTTAGATTTGCCCCATTAGACAACTCAGTGATGGTCAGAGATGTCGGGTTGTCTTCGCTTACTTGGCGTGGCAAGCTCCTCATTTATTGCTTATGGACGAACCTACCAATCATTTAGATATGGAAACCATTGATGCGTTAGCTGACGCTGTGAATGATTTTGAAGGTGGAATGGTTTTAGTTAGTCACGATTTCAGGCTAATTTCTCAGGTAAACTTCGGTCGTGTAATTTGTTTTGAATTTAGATGAAAACTTTTTCGCGGGTGAACTTGAGTCTTGTAATTTGTTTTGAACTTTAATGAAAACTATCTTTTTGTGTTTTAGGTCGCCCAAGAAATTTGGATTTGTGAACATGGAACGATTACCAAATGGCAGGGCAATATTTTGGATTATAAAGAACATTTGCGTGAAAAAATCAAATCGAACTGTAAAAAAGTGGCTATCTAAGTTACACTGTGTGCTGTATCAGTTATGCTTTAGTTCCCTTTCATGCTCGATCGAATTAACCGCAATCAACGTGACATTTTTTTTTGTTTCGCAAGCCAATAAAAATTCTCGTACTATACGTGTATTATTGATGAAATAATCATGAGCAATAAATTATTTTTATTTAAATGCCTATGACTTATAATATAAATGCTACAATTAATAATTGGCACTGGAATTATTACACCGTAATATGTGACAATATTGTTTTTAACGTTGAGATCTACAACCAGATTAAAATACCAGATCACAGTCAGATCATACATAGTCATTTATAACAAAACTAATCAATAATAATTGCACCGAAAAGATTCAAAATCGAGAAATGAAAATAATACTACTAATAATACTCATGGTTTAGGCTAAAATTACATAAAAAAGTACTGATTTTTTTACAGGAAGCCCAGGAGATTCTTTTTTCAATCTGGAATGTGATTTCAAAAATATTGCAGGAATGACCCACTATCAGTCTTATTAAACGTTCCCAAGTTGTGGCTTGGAAACAATAATAGAAATACGTGACGTATTAGTACAGTATAACTGCAAATAATTATAATAACTTAGTCATAAACAAAAGTTTCATTCAAATGTCCTTGTGTCATATTTGTTTGAGAACGTAAAAGAGATTCATAATTTGAAGATGCAGCACGTAACACCTGAAAAAATTAAGTTGAAAACTTTTCGTGATGCGCTTTATATCAAAATTGAATGTTTCGTACCTCTAAGTGCTTATCCATATCAAAGAGAGCTTGATCAATCCATTCCTGAGCATCTCGAGAGCAAGATGAACTGTATTTGATAACTAATGCCAAATGAGTAACTGAGAGAACTAAAGCTACAGTACGAGCTTCAAGTAGACGAGCATCCAAAGGTGCATACATGCTACGTACTACATCGTCAGCTCGCGGAGTTATTTTTTTAGCCAACTAAAAAATATATAATGGTTAAAACACCGATTAAAAAAAAAAAAAATTCAACGGTAATCAACAACTCACTTGTACGAAACTTTCCAAGTTGTTTTTACGATGATGACTTATATTAGCCATAGTTAGTGCGATAATTTTATTCGTCAGTAAATGACATAATTTCAATATAGCCAAGCAATGAGGCATCAAACCACTGGCATCGTTGATCCATTGCTCGTCAGATAAGATTTGTTCAATATCCGGATGTAAGCAAACTTCGCCCAATTCCACTTCAGAACTTTCAGTAATAAGTTGCACATTTTTTGGCCTAAATAACACACTGTTCGTAAGAAAACTGAGTGTACAAAATTTCAAAGATTGAGTAATGCATAACTAATAATTACCTGATAAAGCGACTGTTTGAACCGAGGCTTTTCATATATTTCGTAGTACTTTTGCGTACACTTTTTTGGCAACATAAGAATATCAGTAGAACAGTTGAGCTCATCAGGACAACGATTAATATAGCGAAAGCGGCTATAACAACGGCTTCCATCGTGCATTTATATAAATACACAGTAGGCTAAGAATTTAATCCTGTAGAATATAATAAGGATGTAATTATTAAAATTAATCAAATAATAATCAAATAATAATTTTATGAAGTATAGGTTGGGTGCAGTACTTACGCATAATACTGCATGTGTAAAATACCATTAAATATATTATAGATTTTACATATAAATTGAATGTAGTTCAAAATTCATAATATTATGCACTATAAATTGATTAAAAAATTCCAAAAATTCCAAACTCCCATAAAACAAAAACATTTTCATTCTTTCCACCTGTTGCGCGCATGAGCCATGAAAATTTTTAATTAATTAGTTGTTGAAAAAACTGTATAGAGTGAGCTGTTTTTAATGGAATGTAGCGAAAACCAACAGGCTCATCCATCGCCAGGCTGAACATTCCAGTGAGATGCCTCATTACTCGAAAACCTGATAACGTGATAAATAGTTATGATTATTTCAAAAGTTTGAAATAATAATTAAAAATTTCTGTACTTATTAATTAGTATTGGTAACCTAATTTCATTACAGGATTCAAAATCAAATTTATGGTGCAGTAGTCTCACGAGAAATTCTTGCTGGCAAGAAAAATGGAGCCAAAAAACCGTGAAATTGGTTGTGATTTTAGTGCTCTGGTGAAGGTATTAATCACGTTTTTAACTATGGTACTGAAAAATTTCCAATTTATAATAGCCGTTACAGCATTTCCCCGCTACAAGTAAATTTAATTCTGTTCTAAGATGATCTGATGTGTAAAGAATCGTTATATTTTTACAGAATCATATCAGAGTGTTAGCCGATTGTATTAAAATATCTAATAATTTGCCCATTGGTTCAGCAAGAAACAATTTTGTAGCCTGTTTTCCCGAATTTAATAATGAAATTAAACCGTATACGGATCAGTTGGAAGAAATGTACGTTTAACATTTTCTGAATAATCAACTGGATATTTATGTTTATCGTAAATTTCAGAATGTCAGATGTTCTCAGACAAGAAGGATTCAAATCAAATTTAAAAATGTATGACAACGAAGAGAAAGTAGATTTTGTTGTGGATGGCGTGAACAAAATATTAGATCGAGTAGTGAGTTATTTACGAACATCTAGATTACTTTTCTATGTATATTTTTAAAGCAGCGTTACTATGTCATACTAGAAACGAAACGTCGATCATCTGAATGGCATTGCTCCTAAACCAGAGTTTGTTGTACCAAGTAATGGACCCGACACTGAAACCACAAAATATGTTAAACAAGGTTTCTTCAAACGAAGACCAACAAATATGGCGAGAGTGTACGTTAAACCTCAATTGAATTTTAAAGTCAAGGTGGACAATTCTAAAGATCCGTTCAAGCCAAATATTTCGGATAAACCAAATTCTTTGCAACCGTTAACTCTTACATTGGAAAAAGGTCCAGGTGGTGTTATGAGGTTTGTGAATTATGATTTCTTCGATAATTTTTCATAATGGTCATTAAATGACGATTGAATTGCAGATATAATCATCCTTATTTGTACGAGATAAATTTCTTTGCTCCTCCTCGTGCTCATTTGTGTAAAGTAACACCACATGAACCATGGGACGTGAGTGAAAAACCTGAAATATTTGTAGAAACTAGTGAACAATTAAAAAATATGTTAAAGGATTTATTGAAACAATCTGAAATAGCAGTAGATCTGGAGGTAATTTTCAAGTTTACAATGCTTTTATGTTGACATTTTATTATAAAAATTTCAATTCTTTATTGTAGCATCACGATTACCGATCTTATCAAGGATTCACGTGTTTAATGCAAATATCAACGAGGAAAGATGATTATGTTATTGATGCTATGGCATTACGAGATGAATTACATTTACTTAATGAAGTTTTTACGGATCCTGCCATTGTCAAAGTAATATAAAATAATTTTTTTAATCGGTAAAAAAAAATGGTGGTATATTTGTTTGTGTTTTAAAAGGTTTTTCATGGTGCCGAGATGGATGTCGAATGGTTGCAAAAAGATTTGAATTTATACGTGGTCAACATGTTTGATACATTTTTCGCAGCAATGGAGCTGAACTTTCACAGACTCGGTTTAGCATTTTTATTAGAACATTATTGCAATATAAAAGCTGATAAACAATATCAATTGTACGATTGGCGAATTAGGTATATTAATTTTCATTTAGTGTAATACTTATTGCAAATTTCAATATATTAACTCGATAAATGTTTGCAGACCTTTAGATCCAGCAGCTCTGGCTTACGCCAGAAGTGATACTCATTATCTGCTCTACGTCTACGATAAAATAAGAAATGATTTAATTGACAAAGATTGCGGAGATACAAAATTGGTCGAAAGTATATTCAATCGAGCTGCAGATATTTGCAAGAAAGTGAGTTGATAATTTGATATGAGTATTGTATTATTTAACGGAAGAGATGATTTACCTGTATGCTTTTCAGCGTTATGAAAAACCCAACGATGAAATAGGTCTTATGAAAATGATCAAAGATTGTAGACGTAATTTAGACAATCGTCAGTTATTCGCGTTGAGAAATTTATACTTGTGGAGAGATGAAATAGCTCGTAAAGAGGACGAAAGCTTAAGGTAAAATTATCGACGGATTTTTCATGGACAGCTCATTGAAATATTTTACAAATTAGACGCTAATGAAATCATTTTTCAGATTTGTTTTACCAAACCACATGCTATTTCGTCTTGTTGACATGTTACCACAAGATAGAAATGGAATTTTAGGATGTTGTAATCCGGTACCGGTTCTAGTGAGAAAAAATATCAATAGGATATTTGATATTATCAGTGAAGCGCGAAAACAACCCGTACAAATGGTAAATAACGTGTCGGATATAATTGCATCGTATTTAGATAGAGATCCTCGCACTATGATCAGGACTCAATAATAATTTATGACTAGGAGTATTCTGTTGGTAATCCATAGATATCTCTTACCTACTCAAAAACAAGCTGTGATTTTTAATACCAATGTCGTATTTTAATTTGAATTATTACATTTTTTTAAATCCCTAACACAATTTTAATAACTTCAATATTAAATAAAAAACTGAAGAATTGCGCTTTATGAGCATTAATTCTTATAGAATTGCATGTTATGTTCCTTTAATGGTGAATGGAAATGTATTCTTGTATGCATGTGTGATATTTGGTTCTTTTAGTCCGTATTCACGTTTTAAATTATTTCGCCAACATTCGTTTAACACGCCATTTAATTTCAAAGAAGAAAGAATAGGTAAATTCGGAACTTGCTATCGTAAAGATCGCTTATCAAAGAAATCCACGAATGGTTTCACTTTGATCAGCATAGTGATGAAAAACTGATTTATATCGCCATCAGCGTTCGATTTCTAATATTTTACAAAACGGATTCATTTTTCCTTATTGATTCGTGTAGGCTATTAGCACGAATACCTACATGCTTATTATTCCACCGTTCACTCAAAATATTCTTATGAATTACTAAACGAGTTTCTAAGCATTTTATCCACGTATGTGGTTTCAATTTACAGAGTTCCATGCAACATTTCACTAATTCTTTAGCCATTCGAAGTGCCACATTTCTCAGTAAATTACAAAGTCCTCATGATTTTTCACATGTTGGAGATTTTAGAAATGATTTAGCTACTTTACTTGCTGGATCTGATATTATCGATATAGCAGAGCCGGAAAATGACGCGTGCGTGAGTGTATTTAGCAATGATTCAATGGTTCGTAAAACTGGTACTTTTTTTTCATCTGTAAATATAAAAATTAATAGTTTTTCTTTCTTTAGCCTATGATTAATCGTACTGCTGTTAAATTTGTATCCCCTTATGAACGATATAAAAGAACCGTAGAATTCATGTTGACTGAAGAAGAAAAAATTAGAAAAGAAAAGGAAGAAGAATCCAAAGCTGAAGAAGAGCAGGTAAATTGGATTTTTCATTCTTTAAAAAGTTTTTTATGAGGCATAAAAAGCTATTAATTTGTTTTCAGATAAGGTACATACCGAAAGCAGAAAGACACAAAGACATTAAAGTTGAACCAGAAACTACAGTCAAGGTAAATACATTATAATAAAATTATCATCGAGAAATATATAGCATTATGTGTTTCTTAACTAATATTTATTTTATGTATGTTATAATTTTAGAAACTCGACGACAAAGTAATTGGTAACGTGCCTTGTAAACGGAAAGCAGAAAATTCATCGGATGAGGTGAATGAACAATTATTTTATAGGAAGATTCGATATTCTACGTATACATTTTTCATCACTGTTAATTTTTTATAGATTCCGAACAAAAAAATATCAAAAAGTCCTACTACGGAAAAAAGTATGAAGGCCAATGAACCAAGTTGTAAAACTGAACCGAAAGATATTTCTAATTCAGAAACAAAGAATAAAGAAATTATTGTTGAAAATAAAATTACCAAGATCCAATCCAAGTCCAATAATACGGAAATGAAGCAGAAAGCTGAAAAACCAAAACAAAATTTCGTCCCATACGATTACTCAGCTGGAAATTATAAAAAATTTTCAACGGGTTCTCAGAAAAATTTGAAACAATTGTTGAATTCCAAAATTAAATTTGGAACAAATAAAAAGGTATGTTGAATTCGTGTATTCGAATAACATCACTTGTCAAATTTTACGATTAATTATTTTTTTTTGTTTAGAATCGTAAAAATTTCCGTCAAGGAGGAAACATAAGTAAAGCAAAGAAATGACTCAAAATGTTCTTTTTTGATTTTAATTCATAATCTCAAAAAATGACCGGCAGAATTGTATGTAAGTATGACGTACTGGAAGATGGTTCCTACAATGGTACTATTTTATTTCGTTTTCGACTTGATGCGTAGATTTAAAATGACATGTGAAAATATTTGTTTTTTATACGATTTGAAAGTTGTTTTTTTGTACCGATGTTGTATGTATTTGCTTAATCTATTCTGATACGAATTGTTAAAGTGAACGTCGAGGATGAAAATTTTTGTACATTTAATTCGTCGTGAGATGATTATTTAATGATTAAATCAATCGTTTAATTATTTAATATTTTATTTTTTGATATTTTTGTTATAAATTTTTTAAAAGATACTGGAAAAATTTAGCGAACAAAAGGTAAAATTTAAAATAATTTAGATACGAAATCCAAGAATAGCGATTATACTATTGACATGAGCCACAGTCCATAGATGCTGCAGGCGCAGTTGTGCATTCCATTGATGTACTTTTAACTTTTCGCGGTGCTCGTTTACGCCTGATCGGAGTGTTTCTGCGCGTTACGCGTCTTCTAGTTGTAGATCTTTTTGGGCGAACCGTTCTCGTAGTCGATTTTCGAGTTCTGCGTGCAACTCGAGTACCGGAGCTTTTCCTAGTTGCTCTTGCGCGTCGTACAGTTGGTCTTGATCGACTACCGGCTGAGCGTCGACGAACCACTCTACGTCGTGTTGTTGATTTGGTGGTTCTCGGTCTTCGGGTGGTTGAACTCCTACGAACGGTTTTTGCTCTTGATCTGCTCATCGATCTTCTGCGAACGGTTTTTGCTCTTGATCTGCTCATCGATTTTCTACGAACGGTTTTTGCTCTCGATCTACTTATTGATGTTCGACGCATTGTTCGGCGAGTGCGAGTTCGAGTTCGAGGTTTGGAAGATAGACGCATAGTTGTTCTAAGCGGTCTACGTCTACCCGATCTGCTTCTACGCGGAGCTGGTCCGCAATGGGCCGCAATGCTAGAAGATCTCATTCTCGAGGATGAGCGGCGGGCTCTAGGAGCACTTCGTGATCGCGTAACCATAGTTGATCCCACTCTCGTTCGGAAACCAGAACGACGAGATCGAGCACTTCTACTTCGATTGCTTGCGGATCGCGCCATTTTACGATATTTTTCTTTATCGCATTCGTTCATATTTCTCCATTCTCGGCCTCCGATTTGCGATGCTTCTCTGGCGCTTTTTCCAATTACTGCGGGTCGGGTACGAACTTCCCGCAAGTAATTGAAGAACGGATTTATCGTGATTATTCCTTTTGGTTTAGGAGCCATGTTGATTGTTTTGTAGTTTTAAACGTTATGACGATTTGAAGTACATACCTAACCATATCGGAGTATTTTTCAATTGCTTGGAAATCTGATATTGGGTTGCTAGGTGTAAAATAATTGATAGCTGAAAGTAAGACCAACCTTTACGAAAAACGTATTTCGAATAGGTATATTACAGAATATTTGAATTGAATAGCGGTCTTAGTAAGTAGAAAAATTTTCAACTCGGTTTTGTCGTTTTTCCGGTATATCTCCTGTACGTTCAATTCGATAGAGGAACTCTATTACCGCATTGATTCTTTTAATGAGTTTTAATTGGCAGCAAGTTTGAGAAATTTGTTTTTTCTTCTGGCTTTATGAACCATAATATGCTCTTTGGTTTGAAGACGCAAAACAAGTAGGTATTTCGTAAAACTCTTCGCAATTTTTGCAAAATTGCATCTATTATTTCAGGTAGGTACTTCGATCCGTTGTTCGTTCTAAAGAAAAGCAAATATACTGGAAGAACTTGTTTTCTTTGATTTATGAGGTAAAGCAAGTTAATAATAACAATGGTACTATAAGTATGGAATTACTGAATTTTAAGGTATTTATTACGTTGTACAGAAGCAATGTATTAAAATTATCTAACCATCGGGAGTCATTTGAATAAGATAGTAAAACAGGTACATAGATCGATCCATTTCATGATGTACATCTTTTGTTTCGAAGTTGAAAAGTAATATTAAGTATTGTATTAATTATTGATACTTTTCTTTTTGTTTTTTTGGAGGATGAGGGAGTGTAGGGGTTGTAATGTAGAACTGTAATAGAAAAACAATGAATTTATTTTACAAACATTCCTTAATCAATAAATTAGAATCGTAGAAGTCGAATGTTATGTCAGTATTGATCTAATTCAATTTTTAGATTCTGGTTGAGGTGAAAATAAACTTCGCACAGAAATTTGTGTTTAGCGTTTAGTCAAGTCTTTTTGTATAATTTTGAGAAATTGAAATTTTCTTTCAATGTTTTTTTCATTGGCTGAGTTTTGTTGAGGCAGAAATGATCGGATGAAAAAATTGAATTCGGATTCATATTTAGCAGCTCAAATTTTTCCAATTTAGACAACTTATGACCTCATACGATAATTTACATGAATTAGAAAATTATTTAACTGAAATAATTTCGTATGGAAATTGGTAAACTGATATTGATAATTTGATGATAGCAGTTATGGGATAGCAGTCAAATTCTAAAGGGAAGGCAAATAAATAAAATAAAAAACGTTCATCTGTATCTTACTACAAGGTGTGCAAGAATTTCGAGTGACGTAAGGTAGTAATAATAATTATTCAGCTATTTTTGTGAAACTGTCCGTATAAATTACATTAGCAGTGTTACCAACAAAATTAAAAATTTGACATTTTTGCGTTTGTATTGCCTGAATTCCTTGCATATACTGTACTGATGACTGATATAAAAACGTAAATAAAAATATAACTTTGATAAGGATGATTAATTGTACCTATTGTATGAAATAGTTGAATTATGTTGATATTTCAGATTTAATGTTGATTTTCAAAGTTACTTTTCAGCATAAAATTCAATTTTTACATTTAAAGGAAGTCTTGTGAATTGCTTGCTAAAAATAATTATCACGTAAGTACATAAATTGGAAACGAAAAATTCAAGGTGTTTCAAAAACAATCTTGATAACGACGCAAAAAATTCTGATTCACGTCACACAGCTAATCAATTATGCGCATTTTCAGAAATTTTTATGCCTTTTCCTTAAGACTTTCCTCAAGATCAGTTCTTTTTTAAGATGACCGAAGTGAATCAAAATGTTCTGACTACATTAAAAATTCTAATCATCGGAGAAACTAGCGTTGGGAAGTCTAGGTATGTCTATATTTATATGTGTTGTGTCAAAATTTGCCATTACTAACTGATTTTTTTTCTAGTTTATTATTGCAGTTCATTCACGGTCGGTTTGACGATGATTTGGGTGTAACAATCGGTGTCGATTTTAAAACTAAAACTGATATGGTAGATGGGCAAGCTGTGAAGTTAGCCATATGGGTAAATTAATTTTCATATTTACGTGCCTGTATTGAGCTGACGATGAAAGGATGTGTTGATATTTATTGCTTACAATTTCTTATATTAGGACACTGCCGGACAAGAAAGATTTAGAACTCTTACTCCTAGTTATTATAGAGATGCTCAAGGGGCTGTTTTAGTCTACGATGTAACCGATCGCGCAAGTTTTATTAAATTAGAATCCTGGCTCAATGAATTAGAAATGTATTCTACTAGGAGTGGTATCGTCAAAATGATTGTAGGAAATAAAATCGATAAAGTAAAAATCCAGTTTTCCTTCAATTTACTTATTACTATGTTCATCATTACAATGTGATCGTGTGTAGGGAGGAAGAGAAGTTTCAAGAGACGAAGGTATACAGTTCGCTAAACGGCATAAAACTTTATTCATTGAAGTAAGCGCCAAAACAAACGATGGCGTACCGTTTGCTTTCGAAGACTTGGTACAAAAAGTAAGTTTAGCCAAATTTGAAATTTGGTAGGTTAAAATTGCTTTTACTAAATATAAAATTGTGTATTTTATAACAGATCATCGATAAGCCTACACTTTGGGAAGTTGATAGAAAACAGCAAACTCATTCGCTAAATGAAGAAAATATTCCAACGCAACAATATCAATGTTGTTCGTGGTTTTGAAAAAATAATAGCGTATTTTTTTCGAACTAAACTATTACGTATGTTTTGTGTTGCACGTATCGCTAATGTACTTTTCTGTACCTGTTTCTACATACCTAATTACCTATATAGTAATCGTAAAATTAATTTCATTTAGGTAAAGTTTTGCGAATTGACTTATTCAGATCATAATGTGTATTTTTGATCTTATTCACATTTTTATCTCAATGTACCTCAGCAGAAATACTCTGTTCGTTACACAGATAAAATAATTTTAATCGAGGCTTGTAATTTTTTCCTGATTACATATCAAGTTTCATTTGGTCGAAAAATGTATCTAAGCCTATATCATAATATACGATTTTAATGCGTCCTAAAGTGCCTTTCACTTTATTTTTCAACGTAGGAAGAGTCTATTTTTTTAACTATTTTTTTCTATTTTCAACTACCTATTTATTTTTATAAATTCAGATCACATTGTGATGTATTATTTATAAGATTAATTTTGTTAATGTAAGTTTTATATTCGAGCTTTAATCGTCGTCGCAACCTGATTCAGCGGTTGTTTATTTTGGGTATTTTCTATGAAGTATTTTCAATTTTCAATAAATTATTGATTTACGCGTTGTGTTTTCACAATCAGTAGTCTGAAAAACGTATTCATTTAATTAGTTTTACCAATTTCATATCCTATCTATATCTAGATGAAGTTGATTGATAAGAGGATTAAAAAATCATTTATCTACTCATGATCGTTATAATTCAATTTCAAGTCCTTTCGCAAATGAAATGTTTCACTTGCATCGACGAACGCGGTTTAAAATTTACGAAAAAAGTATGGTTGAATTATTAAATGAGGATATAACATTAAAGATACTCGTTGTTGGAAAAAGTGGAGTTGGCAAATCTAGGTAAAAGTTTTATATGTAGGTTAATATTACAAACGAATCAAATAATTATTTTTAAAATATCGTTGTGTTTTAGTTTAGCTGTTCGATATGTAGATAATGATTTCCAAGAAGGAAGTATCACTACGATCGGAATAGATTACAAAACAAAATTCATCAATATTGATGGGTATAACGTTAAATTACAAATCTGGGTGAGTTAACAGCATAATGTTTTCGAGTTAATAGTAGCTAATTTACCAAGACCGCAATTTAAATAATGGTATTTTATTAGGACACCGGCGGTGCTGAAGCATTCAGAACTATTACGAGAAATTATTATAGAAGTACTCAAGGAGCAATACTAGTCTACGACGTAACTAATCGAAAAAGTTTTGAAGATTTGGCTGTTTGGTTCGAAGAAATAGAAAATAATCGTACCGGATATGTTGCCAAAATGATCGTTGGAAATAAAATTGATGTGGTAATTTAAATTTTCTTGTGCCTATTTCAAGAAATATTACAAGTTTAGGTCAGCACGGTTAATTTTTCCATGATGCTTTTCAAAATTTGTAATTACGGAAAGAAAATTCCTCGTCTTAAAGAATCAACAAACCTTTTAATTTAATTGGAGCTTTTTCATTTTTTATTTTTGCGAGTATTAAAAAAGTATAGTACAAATTCCGATGAAAATTCAAGTATTTGTTAATTTGAAATTTTTTTATTTCATTGACCAAGAATAAAATTTTCTAGATACCTGTAGGAACTTTGAAAAATATGCATAATTTCACCTATTTTGTTGGCGCTTCTTGAACAAAATCGGTATTACTGATATGTTTCATTTGTTTTTTTTCTTTCTTTTTATTCAGGGAGAAAAACAAGTTTCTAGAGAAGAAGCGTATAAATTTGCAAAACGACATGATGCATTATTCATTGAAACCAGTGCCAAGACCAGTTATGGTGTTAGCTTTGCTTTTGAGGAATTAGTACAAAAAGTGAGTAGATACCTACCTATTATTTCTCGTTTTCGTTTAACGTTAGCTTCTGTCGTATTCTTCATTCCTTTTTTCCAAACATCTCAGAAGATGGAGAAAAAGTATACTACAACATGTTCAATACCGTAATTGTTTCGTAGAAGGCATTCGAAGGTGATCTTGATCCTGTAATGTGTCTCTCTCTCTCCCTCTTTTGGATCAAAATCGACATTTTCATCCCATAATCCGCGATTAAATTTTGAAGTTGGCAATAAAATTTGACATCATTTTTGTACTTATTTTCAGATTATAATGAATCAGGATATTATGAAAACTCATGCGAATGCTTCTAATCAGACAATAAAATTAGAAACTAGAACAGTGAAAAAATCGAAAATAAAAGCAGCGTGTAAACCTTGCTGAATTATCAAACTGGATATGTATCTATGATAAGCGATCAAGTTTAATTTTATCGAAAATAAAAAAGCGTTGTACAATTCTCACGTAACAGATGTGTTATTCATCTGTTTCAATAATTCTATTAATGGTAATTCCATACGGTAATAGTTATTATCACTGACACATCCATCAACAGCTTATCGAAACGTATGGTCAATGATAAAAAACTTGGAAAGATATAAACAAATTTCGTTTTTTCTTTTTCGACATTTCTCTATCAAAATGAATACAAAAGTGAACAACAAAAACAATGTAATTCATCAGTTGTTTAGCCCTGTAGTTCAAGAATTTTGGACCAACTTAATGTTTTTGCTTTGTCTCCTTTTTTGAAATGAAAATCACAGATTTTTACGTGATTTATGTACATCTTATCGCATTTTATATTTAGAATGTTGGGTAAAAATACTGATAAATCTGTTTTGTGATATTAATAGAACTAAACAATGCAGATTCAAAACACGTACGAAAGTATCATTGGTAACCGTATCACCCGCATTTATCTCAGCTGTTGAAGAGATAACCCAACTGTTTAACCTTACTTGTATTTTCTAAAAACGTAGAAGTTTCATCAATTACAAACTTAATAAATCGACAGATAACGAAATAACGCGATGAAAGGTTACAGTCCGTCAATTAAATAAATAACCACACGGACAGTTTCTTTTCAATTGCGTAACGAAGCGTTTTTTTTCTACTGCTATAATTAAATCTTTAATTAAGAAACTATATTAATTAAAGCAAGTAATCAGTAAAATATTTATTTGAATATGACAATTTTCTAACCGAAATTTCAATTTAAAAAAAACTAATTGTAACATTTATAAACTGGAGTATCTATCAAGCGAAATTTTGTACAAAAACGAAAAAAATAATAAATAATTCTTAAAATATTTGCTAGCGGGCAAAATATAAATTTAAAATAATAAATAAAACTTCGGTAAAATGATATCATAATCGTGGTAATCAAAATCTCGACTTTTACATAAAAATATTACGAAACATATCCTTAATGGTGAACTTTAAGGAACTGAGAGTATTATACAATTTGATCGAGTATCCAACTGATAGTTCAATTTATTTTTTAGCGTTGATAATATCAACGAATTCTGGTTTAAGTGAAGCTCCGCCGACTAAAAATCCATCGATATCTTTTTCTTTGGCCAATTCTTTAGCATTTCCACCAGTAACAGAACCTCCGTAAATAATGCGAATCTCTTTGGATACTTTTTCAGAAATTTCTTTCTTAATGTATTCACGCAGTTTTTGGTGTACTTCTTGAGCCTAAATTTGAAGAAGAAATTAATGCTACTTCCATTGTCATAATTACGTTACATATTTCAATACAAAAGCACAGTACTTGTTGTGGCGTAGCTGTCTTTCCTGTGCCGATAGCCCATACAGGTTCATACGCAATAACGACGTTTTTCCATTCACCGATTTTTTCAGCTATCGCCTTGACTTGCTGGAATACAACAGCTTCAGTTTGACCTGCTTCTCTTTCTTCGAGTTTTTCTCCTATACAGGCAATTACCGATAAACCGCTTTCTAAAGCATGGGCAACTTTTTCCGCTATCAGCTGAAATTTGCAAAAATATACAGTTGAAATACTCGACGTGTATGTTGGCCAAATTAAATTTATCATAAGTAATTTTACTTACACAATCGTTTTCGCCGAAAACATTTCTTCTTTCTGAATGTCCGATTATTACCCAATCAAGACCAATATCTTTAATCATAGCCGGACTAATTTCGCCTAATGAGAAAAAAAATTGAAGATTTTGAATGATATTGCTAAATTAATGATGATAAGATTCATTCAAAGATAACAGTAAAAATTAAACTGTCGTCGTTGCATGTTATTACATTTGTTGATAACAACGTAAGCACTTTCCATTCGAGTACCTATTTCATATCGTATCATATGTTAAATTTACCTGTGAAAGCTCCTTTTGGTACTTTGTAACAATTCTGAGCAGCTACTTGAACATTTTGAGGAATAATAGATTTAGTATATTCCAGGTAGATGGATGGAGGAGCTACTACAACGTCTGTAAATAGGACATAATAAACGGTTAAATGAATCATATAATTAATCATAAATAATATAATTTTTCAAGATACCAATTTCTTACCGAGAGATTGATCAATGGTACATTTTTTCAAGCATTCAACCAATTCCCCGATGAACTTTTTATCGCCATTCATTTTCCAATTACCACCAACAAAGAATTTTCTATCCATTTTTACTGGTTGTGCCGCAAAAATACACCAAAGCAGAAGAAAATTTAACACTAAAAATTTTGTGAATTGATGGTAAAATTTACTTAATTTAACTCAGAAAATTTAAGCAAGTTTGTAGGTCAACAAAATATTTTATCCGGTCACAGAATGCATTCAAGTTTGATTCAAGTTCAAGAGGAGAAAATTTAATAGCCATTTAGTCATATGATCTTATCACTAATCAGGTGTGAGGTAAATGACGTCAACTTCTCCATAATTTCATAATTTTTGATTCTATGAGAAAGTATTTTTAAATTTTTTATGAATGCATCAAGTCTTAAAATATACTATTACCTCTATTTTAGTTAATCCAACAGCACAAAAATCTAAAATGCGCAGTTAATACGTCATTTAATTTAATTTCACTTCTTGAACTCTCATTACTCTTATCACCAAAATTTATAATTTTTACGGCTGAAACACACTTTTGAGAGTCAAGGTCATTTTCATTTCATAACTTTTGTGTATCACGTTTGTTATGCAATTAATTATTTTGATGTTTCTAAGGCGTTTGCTGCTTTACAACGTAATATTTTTTATATCATTTTCTTTTTTCTATTGTATTTTACAGATTTCAATATGTATTGCGAAAATTTCACCGTATTGGTAGAAAAAAAATCATTTGAAAAAATGTCTCGTTTTAGGAAATGAGAAAAAAAACAAGTTTGAAAACAAACGCAAAAATTGCAGCGCTTCGTTCAATAATGTGGTTATAGTTTATGGCTGTATAATAATCAAAACTACAATGACATCCCCACTCTATTCTTTCCCCTTCAGTACTACCCTCACCATAACCTTTTCCGTTTTTTCACGTGTTTTAATTCAACAATCTCGGCTCAAGTGGTCCATTTTATTTTAAAGTGCGACTGAAATTGGCCGAATTCATTAATTAACCGAGACGAACAATAAACTTTGCAGAATCTAAGATTCGAGAAGTATTTTTTTGGTGTTACTATGTAAGTATACTTTTGAAGAATTTTTCATAGGGTTCCAATCTTTTTTAAACATGCATTACATTTCATTCTACATTTCAGTTTTTCTTTTCATTTCTTTAATAAATGTATACGACATCAATAGATTCCAGTAGCAAACTGAAAATACAATTTTCATACTGATATCGCAATCGCAATTGTCTAAGTTGATGATAGATTCTTTAAAAACCTCGGAAATACAGAAAGTCACTTATCGGAGAGAAACCACTATAAAGTGAGTAACACTGTTTTTTGTGTTGTAATTAGCTATGTAAATAGAGCATCTTGTTTCAAAATAACTACAGCAGCTTCCAAGCATATTTTAGATTAGCAATGGATAGGTGTATAATGGGAGTCATATTCTTTAAAAGCTAAAACTTTTTTTGTTTCTGTCATCGCAACTTTTCTACATTACCTTCCAATTTTCGGCTTCTTTTATTGTTCAGAGTCCTATTATTTGTTGAAAAAAGGCACATGAACCCGCACATATTGCTTCTTGTTACACAATTTTTTATTACGTCAATTTTAAATGAAAGTCAATCACCATCTAACCATGAATAAATTCAAAATTGCTATTACGCTGTGGGATCCATTAAAATTTATCTTGATGGTAATCATTCAGTAATGGAATATTTAATATTCCGAAACAATTTCATTTTCGTCGCGTCATATCGTAATTCTTAGTTTTGAAATTTTGATAGTGTCCAATTCTGAAATTCTATTCGCTTTCATACTGATAACTATTCATCGTTATGGACTCCTCTCAAGTGATAGAAGAAACTAACATCAAAGAAGAACGGAAATTCGTATTCAAAGATCGTTCATTTAGTGTAAGTAATTAGAGCACACGTTCTTATCGGCCAAATTATATTAATGTTATTACTGAACGCGTTTTTTTTAATAGCATTATAGGAATGTATCTAATAAAAAGAAAATTTGGAAATCTTTGAAACAGATCATTTCGCAAGAAAGAAATCTTCCATGGTCTAAAGATGTGATTCATTGTAAGTATCGTAATTCGAATTTTCATGATTTAGATATCAACTTTTCTGTGGTAAATTAATTGTTCGGTTTTCAGATAGTTCCATTGTTGCGCCACCTCTTTTCAAACCAGCTAAAAAGTACTCCGATATTTCTGGTTTACCGGTGAGTTTAAATTTGAAGTAATCATTTCTTTGATGTATTATAATTTTAATTAATGAACGATAACCTCTCAGGCCAAGTACATGGATCCTCAAACAAAGCTGTATTATTCGATGGCCGAAGAATTCAGTACCGTAAGGAGTTTACCAAGCGATATAATTACCGGTTATCTGACACTACGTGGCGAGCACAATCCGATAGGATAAGATAAAAATAAAAAAGCAGTGAGTTCCAAAGTATCAGAGTTTATTCTAAATTCCTTACGGAATATCATGATTTTCTACGTAGCCGTCAACGTTGGAAACTCTCTCGGCTTCATATTCATCACCGTCTAAACGAAATGCCATGTCTTCGGAGTCAGTTTTCAAGTCTCTTTCGACTTGAATTTCATTTTCGTATGATACAACATCGCACCATACCTGAGCCAAGTAAAACAGCGCTAAACATTTTTCTTACACTTGGTAAATATTCGTTATCTTTAGAAACTTGTACTTACCTTATTTAAAATTACTAGTAACATCAAATAGTAAACCAATTTTATCATCTTTATCACACCGCAAACGAATCCGTAGCGTTTCCAAATGAATAAGGTTGTCTGGTCTAATTTATATATCCATCTTCGAAAAGACTATTTGAAATATCGAATATTGCGTGCAAATGAAACATTACGAAAATATTTCGCATGTATCATAATTTTTATTACATGACGAAGGTATGTTCTATTCTTTGATTGACAAATGATACGATTAATTGAAAGTTCGTATTTTACTTTAGTCTATAGTGTTACAATTATGGCATTCCAAAAAATATTTCATTGTAGTAAATTCATTTGGGTTTTATACAATAAGATCGTTTATAATTTCTGAACACTTGAAAATTTATTCAATAATATCAAATAAAAACTTCATAAAATTGATTATCCAATTTAAAATGAAAAAAAAATTCAATTTAATTTCGTTAAAATATAATGCAAACAAATCGATTTATTTCATCTATTTTTCCTTATAAAAATTTTATAATTTTTCCAAAGTTCAATTCTTTTATTTCTAGATTTACCCATTTTTTACGTAATAATTATCTAGTTTTATTTTCAATTTTATTTTACAAAAAACTTAAAAAATTTACCAGGAATCTTTAAAAAACAAAGAAAATTGAATAAAATTTGAGGCAAACATGATGTAAAAAGTACAAAAAATGTATCTGATATATGAAAAAAATTGTTCATAGTTATTGCAAATTGATCAAAAATCACGGGAAAATGTTGAAAAATACGATAAAGTCGACCTAAAATATGAAGAAAATCGTTAAAAACCATAAAATATTGGATAAAAGGTTAACAAAAATACATAAAAAAATGAAATAAATCGATCAAAAATCGCGAAATATTGAATATTGACCAAAAGTTGCTAGAAAATAGTAATTACTGGGTTAAAAAAGTGAAAAAAATTATCGAAAATCAAGAAAAAGTATTGAAAAAACAAATAAAAATCGACTAAAAAACTAAATTTTTGTGGCTGTGAGGAGGTGCAATGAAGGCTTGAATGTCGAAACCTCCAAAAGGCACATTTATAGTTTCTACCAAATTGGAATATCAAGATTGGGGAGGAAAATCATTTTTTCAAGGTCAAAAAGAGGAAACCCTTATATCCCGTTCTAATTGACCTAGGAATCTGATTTTTGAATATGTTATGCAACTTCGAATTATCTATCGATTTGGCTTAAAAAGGGCAATTTTTTCGATTGTAGCCTCTCAGCAACCCCTTTCCCAAATTTTGGCATAGCTGAATTTTAACCCGAGGTCAATCTCACTCTAGAATATTAAATCCACTGTCAATCTAAGCCCATTTCTCAAATTTGATCGATTTTGGTCGGTATCCAGCTGAGCAAATGATTTTTAGTTTTGGAAAAAAAATAAAATAAATATCTGACATGGCCGAGAATGTTCGTAATGGTGTTTTAGTACCTCAAAACGAAATTTGTTGATTCCCCCCCCCCATCCCTCTCAACTGCCGTAGATCGATGGACCATGTAGCTTTTGCTTTAAAATTATTTTTAAAAAAAGATAGTTAATCGGTCTTTATTGCAGAGTTTGAAATTAGTAACTTGTGTAATATTTCGAATCAAAATCTAACGTTATACGAGCTTAGGTAGGATTAGTATGTAGGAAGTTAGGCACTAGGTACTCCGAAGTGCTTGGTAGATGGTACAGCTATGTTCCACGTATATATGTATGTATGTACCTGCTGAAATGACCATATAGAAACACGAATATTCAACAACATTTTATATCACAAGTACTTATCTAGTACCTACTCAGTTTTCCTACTTAATATAGAAATCTAATTTTGTCAAGCTAGAACGTTTTTTGTTCTTCTAACAGAAAAAAAAATTGTAATTTTTTACGATTTTTTTTCATAAGTGTTTAAATACATTGATGAAAATAAAAGCTTACTTACTTGATTATACGTAACCAATATGCGTTACTTTCACGAACTTTACTGAACCGAACCGTATGATATTCCAATAAATGAAAAGGACCTACTCAAATTGAAGAATTTGTATGATGCTTTTTCAGCCCAATTTTCAACTTCGTCTCAATTCTCGTACATTTCAATTTCTTTCGAACTACTCTGGCTCAATTTAATTTATAAATGAATGAAGGTTTCCAGCAGCTAGTTAATTTTTACCAGAATAATGATCCAAAGCATAAGTCGTATTTATCCCGCAGCTGGTTACTTTATATACGAAAGTTATCGAAGTGCCGCCACAGTCACCTGATATGAACCCTATAGAAAATTTATAGAAAATATTATTAATTAATTTTTTTTTTCAAATTTTCAGTGTTTTATACTAAAGTTGATCATTGTATGTAAGATATGACTATGTACTTGTTCATCGCAGCCTGTCTTACTATCGCATTTTTTTTGTGTTAATTGCGAATATTGTAAAGGTTTTATTGTTTACCCCCCCTCCCCCCATACACAAATGATTCAACTTTAAATAAGTATGTCTATGTATCGTCGCTTTAGGTCCTCGTTTACTTTAGTTCGCGTAAGTAACGCTATAAATTTTTTTGAAAACAATGGGACGCAATATATTTTTAAAAATAGATAAAAAAAATTATAGACCGCCACTGTTACAAAAAAATTTCCGGACAAAATCTCTTTTCGTATAGGTGTCTAAATCTGGTTCTCTGTATTGTTTTTTTTTTTTTTTTTAAATTCTGCCACTGCTGGTTGTGGATTGTAAGAAGCAGTACCTATACCATTCAGTGCGATTGACATCCTTGAGTTGAGCGTCCTCTAGAAACTAGCTAGAGAGCTTCGTTCAAGTTGTTGCGATGATGAGAGGAGATACTTGCAACAAATCAAGTAGTGAGCAGATGTAAAATATGAGTTTTGGGTGTTACCATTAGGAATCTCTTGTCATTTCAGTATCACCCATCGAACAGTGAGCAAGATTTGCGCTGTTAGTGTTTTTTCTATCGTGGTCTACCACTATGAGAAATTTAGAAAAAATTGCTGACCCCAAAGTCAAAACGTGGACAATTCGATATGGAATGATCCTGCTTACAGTGGCGTGGACAGCTACAAAAATGGCTGAAAAGTGCAGAAAATCGGTTAAAAAGAATATTAAAAATTATGCGAAAATTAACCAAAAATACGAAGAGAATCGTTAAAAAACATCGAAACCCAGCTAAAAATGTGATATAAATGAACCAAAAGTGCTAAAAATTGAGATTTTCAATTATTTTTTTTCTTATTTGAATTTTTTTGAGATGGAAAAGTGAAAAAAAAATTTAATTTAGTATGTCGTCAGAAATGGTAAGATTTCGTATTTCCACTTTATTATTTTGAAATTTTAAATTAATTGAGGTGATGCGAAAATTTACTTCTAATAAATTTTTAAAAAATCTTCGAAAATTGGGTAAAAATTTGATAAAAATGGGTAAAAAGTGCACAAAATTGATCAGAAATCACGAAAAAATTGCAGAAAAAGAAGTAAAATTAAATTTATAAAAATTGTTGAAAAGAGCCGAAAATTGATTGAAAATTGAAAAAAATTGTTAAATAGAAAATAACCAAAATTATGAAAAAACTGTTGAAAATATCGAAAATTTATTAATAATTTAATAATTTGATGAAATTACGTAAAAAGTGCGAAATATTGATTAAAAATCAGGATGAATTATTGAAAAATGGCGGAAAAGTAATCTAAAGTATGTGAAAAAATAATCGAAAATCCTGTAAATATTTGATAGAAGTTGGTAAAAAGTACAGAAAATTGATAAAAACTCATTAAACGAAGTTGAAAAATAGGTGAAAATTGACCTAAATTATGAAATTGTATTGAAATTTGTTTTAGAAATCACCCATACAGAAAATTTTAGTCAGAAAACGATAGATAGAGGCCAAAAGTAGATCGAATTTCGAATCGATACCTACTTACGGTACACAAAACAGCAAATGAGTAAAATTAGAGTTCAAAAAATAGAATTTAAACAACATTAGATACTACCCTGAAATTATTAAATTTGATATAATCTGTAGTCTGAACCATGATTTAAATGAATATTCTTTTCGAGTAATTTGGCATTGAAAATTTGAGAGGAACTACATCATCACAAAGTTGACCCGGGGCAGCTTAACGAGAATTTAAAAAAAACACGTACAAAACACGAAGTCCCACCTTAATAAATTTTAGGATTTTACTTTTCTTTTTTTTGAAAATAATTTAATAGGGAAATAAGGAAACAAAAGCCTGGGATTTTGTTTTCAGATCCGCCACTACCACTTTCTCTGCAATCTGTCATGATTTTCAACTTTGTTCAGGTTCAATTAAATTTTTTATTCTTATACCTTAAATTAATTGCAGATTTTTGCAGTTATTATAATTTTATATTCTTTATATTATAGTCGAATTATAATGAACATCACTTCAGTGATGTGTTAATTACGGATACGTTCTCCAAATTTCGTAATTTATCTTCGAAAAATTTTTCTCAGTGATTGGAAAATATACGGTGATTTTGCCTAAGAGCCAGCCTTTTTAACGAATACGTACCCTATAAAAATGTATTATGAAGATAGACCTATAGATTAACGCTTTTCAAGTGGGTTGATTTAATCTCATAAGGAAATATTTTCTTGGCCGAGCTTCCCCTCTGGAAAAACTGCGTGGTGTTTTCCTCAATAGAATATAGTCCCATCTCTTTAAGAAAATTACTGTATACGCCCATTATACGAGGTGTTCTCCTGTTGGTATGTCGTCTTGTGATATTGATTTTTTTCCCTTAAGGTGGGACTTCGTGTTGCAAAGGTAGCATACCCAATCTCCCCCGAAGTCTCATCTTAAATCTGAAAATCCCTACGCACGTTTGTTAAAAACTTCTTGAAAAACATATATTTCGATTTTGAAGCTTTCTCATGCATTGCTTACTTCATCCTGAAGCTTTTTCTGCGCAGCAAAATTTTACATTGGTTTCATGGAAATTGAACGAAGTTTGGTTAGGAAAAAAAGTATTCGGAATATGGTCTTAATTATTCTTCATTAGCGACCTTAAAGCGAAAAAATAATGCAAAATTAATTTCTCTCAAAAACTCGGCATTTGAACAAAAAAAAAATGTATGCAATAAAAAAAACGTGAAACGCGAAGTCCCACTTCACATTCACGTATTATAAAAAAATAAAATAATTACTTACTCAGACTATTTACAATAAAGTACCATATTATCATAATGATTTTCTTTTACGTAATTTATAGTTTCTTAATAAATTGCCATAAATAGGCAAGCGAGTTTGAACTATTAAGTATCAAACGGTCTGCATTTGATTATGTTCGACAAACATAATAGATTTAAATCTTGAATAAAAAAAAAAAAAAAAAAAACAAATTGACCTACATATACGCTGACACCAAACGACTAATAAGACAGGGGACCTGGTGGCTAGACAAACAAACTGAAATTATATTTGCATAAATGAATGACACCTCGAGCTTCCTGTAGTGAAAAATTATAATCTCATAAAGTAGAGTACCATTTGGTGTTGGAATTGTAGCAATTGGAATAGGAAATTTACCAAAATATGTTTTAGATATTTAAAAAAATATTTAGCCTGACCAAAGTGAGGGCGAAAATTTTGCACAATTTCGAAGGTTAGCGATCGAAAAATTTGGTATTTTGACGTATTTTTAAGCTCTAAATACCAAAAATCGCTTGGAGGTGTTAGTGTTTGCCCTCCTCCACCCCCTACTCTCTTTTATGCCACTGGGTCAAATGTATATTGAAAAATATAATTGCTTTCAACTGTATCAGTTGAATATAAATTTTAATAGCCTCCCCAGAAAAATTTTTAACGACGAGTTGTTTGTCAAGAATAGTACACCTTCACCGCACCCCTGCCAATTAATGGTTATCAAAATCGATTCTACAATTATCTGGCAGTATCACAAGTACTATCACAGATGTATAAAATACTCAATCCTTCACTTTTTCATTTATATTGATAATGTATTGTCTCAAACTAAGAGCATGTGGTATAAAAACTACTGTTTTCTAAGAATTACATTAAAAAAAATTGAATAGAATGTCCGAGCGAAACTGTTTTTTTGTAATATTACAAAGTGCATTTTCAGACATTTTATGAGAAAAAAGTAACATAAATAAGAACAATTCTCAATAGTTTTCCATCAAGAAAGAACTGGAAGTTTACACACCTTTCTCACTGTCACTGATCGAGACAATGCTGTATCAATACCCAGCTATTGTGGGAGAGGAAAATTGGCTGAAAATTTTCTAAATACCAAAAATTGCTTGAAAGTGTAGGTGTTTGCCTCCCCCCCCTACCTTCTACGTCATTGTATGGCGTGTATATTCAGGAATATTGCTTAAAAAATGAACACTTTTTTTTTCCTTTTTTTATTTCCGTCTTTCAACTGGTATCAGGTGTAAATTTTAAAAACATCCTTTTCCTCAAAAAAATTGTTTAACGATGAGTTCGTCAAGAATAGTGTTTTGCATGTTACAGATTTTCTTACAATTTTTATTGATTTATTTGCTTTTGATTTGAATAATGAATTGTTAAAACTATACATTGATTCCTCCTGCGAAACCAATATCGTGAAAGAATACTTGGCAGCAGAATATGTAAACTAAAGAGCAAATTCTTTCTATCCTCGAATTTTAATTATATTCATTTTTCTAGTTTTTTTTTTGCGAAAAAGTTACTGATTTTGAAAAGCGTCTTTTCGATTTTGAATTCCTTTGTCCTCAGTGTATTCGATGGATTTAACACAGTTAACTAAAATCTAAAATAATATAATGTAGGTTGTATTAGAGCTTAGCTACCCAGCAAATGTATGTATATTTTTCAATTAATACTCGATAATGTGATATAAGTACAACTATTTTAATTGGAAACCACGAATATTTGACTATTCGTGAATAAAAGAAACCGAGTACTTGTCACGTTGATGTATCAAATTGTAGAAACTATAATTATATAGTCTGTTTTAGAATTTGAAGTATTATGAATGATTTGTTGATATATTATATGCTCAGTGCTCAGAATAGTTGTTGTTTTCGTGTTGAGGTATCCATTTATTAGACCTGTTTGAAACCAGAAACAGTAAATACGAGATTTGATGCGATATAAGAAGATTACCTTAAAACTATGTTTATATACATTGTATGTATGCACGTATGTAATTTTAGGTCAAGTTATTAGTATTTACTCTCCTCATTTTTAGAACTGTTTTCAGAATTTCTTTGAACATCCATATCTGTAAAAAATTTGTGAATTGATATTTCTATATGACAAAGATATAGACTAATACTGCATTTTTTTAATAATGTATAGGTATAGGCTATGATTTGTACTCAAATTTAATACCAACACTCTTCATAGGCGGAGGTAAGTCAGAATTTTTGGAAGGGCTTAGGCTCTCCATCCTTCATTAAAAAAAAGAAAAGAAAAAGAAAAAAGGCCACGTCCTAGCATTGATTTACTTAGTTTAGCCCACGCGAAGCGAAAGCAAAAATTTACGTAATACCAAGCAGAAAGGTCTGAAAATATCCATTCAAGGGCATTTATGACCTCCAAAATGTCATTTCACCACTTTCAGCCATATGAAAACTATCACCTATTAAATTTTCTTGAAAACATTGAGAGCTGAAGCCACTTCATTCCCCCTTCCCACCTCTCTATTTCCGCCTATGTTGCTCATGTATGAAAAATGGTTCAGAGAATATATTATTATTAACGATAACATCTTTATCTGCGAGTACTTTTGAGTAAAAAAATAAAATTCTATAAATATGAGTAGATAATATTTATTTGCACCAATTGGTACATAGATATGACATAAATTCATCACAGTATTGAAAATGTTATAAATTTATAAACTATAAACTTGGTTTAACAATCAGGCTGCGAACAGGTGTCGGTTTAATTTTAGCAAAAATTCAAAATTTGACTTATAAAAATAATTATAAGCACAATTTAAAAACACGAAAAATAATAGATGTACGCGACTCGTTCTATGTAAAACCTTTATAAATATTCAGAAATTGAAAACCAATTCAAAATGACAGTGAAGCACCGCCACCTGTTCCACCACTTCCACCTATTCCACCTCCAGCATTAGCTTGTGCACCCAAGAGATTTACTCCACCACTACCACCCAAACCTCCATTAGCATTTAATTGACCACCAACTCCAATACCATTATTGCCTCCAACATTAGCATTTGCACCTATCCCATTAGTATTGGCTGAACCTCCTAAACCTCCAACAGGAGTGTTAACTCCTCCTTGTAAACCATCTGTACCAATTCCAGCTTTAGCATTACCGATTGGCGAGTCAACTCCTCCAGTTAGACCATTACTGTTCAAGCCTGCACCTGCTCCTGCATTACCAATTGGTGTTTGCATATTTGCATTAGCTCCGTTTAATCCAACATTGCCACCTGCACCAACACCAAATGCTGATGCATTCCCACCTATTCCATTTCCATTCACATTCATTCCAACACCTGCTCCATTGCCCATGCTCCCAGATCCAGGCGGTGGTGGAGTTCCGGTTCCAGACTGTGGTGTTGTTGGCATTCCGTTGTTCATACTACCAGATCCGGGGGGTGGTGGATTTCCAATTCCAGGTTGCTGAGGAATAGGCCCACCACCAGACTGATTTTGTTGGGGATTTGCTCCACCTTTTTTATCACAGTCATCTCCAGAAGTATTGATCGATGTACTGGTACTAACTTGCGTGTCTGCTCCTGATGCATCATCATTGTTCACTTTTACAGATGTTTCTATTATTATGGCTTGTGGTTGCTCAGAATTATCATCAGGCTGACTGTTGGAAGGTGATGAGTTTGGTTGACCATTTCCTGATGTATTTGGTATTGGGATTATAGCAATTGGAATAGGAGATTGCATAAATGGGAGGGTATTTGGATTTGACCCATTTGGCGATGGAGGTGATTGTGTTCCTCCTGGTGGACTGGTACCTTGAGGTGTAGTTGAGCTTGACTGAGGTGTAACATTTGATGGAGAAGGTGTAGGTGTACTTCCAGGTGTGGGACCTTGTCCTGGGCTAGAGTTGCTAGGAATAGCCAAAATAATTGGTGTCATTGAAGGAGAAGTATTTTGTACAGGAGAACCAGAACCTGATCTAGGTGTTCCATTTTGGGGTGGTGGTGTTGGTCCAGTATTATCAGGAGTTTGGTTAAATGGCCAAGGTAGCATTGCTGGATTCAAGTAGTACCCATTAGAATTATTTGGGAAAATATTAGAGTAACCTGGAGGAGGAGGCATTTGCCCATTTGGCTGTTGTTGTTGGTTTTGGGGAGGTATTGCCATTGAACCAGGTCCTCCAAGCGTTGACCCAGGTGTAGTTGGAGAATTTGGTGTTGCACTAGTAGGAGTTTGATTAGGTCCACCAAGTAATGGCACTGTCACAATTATGGGATTTAATTGATTTGGAAGTCCGTTTGGTGCACCAATTTGTGGAATTCCAGGTAATTGACCATTTGATGAATCATCACATCCCGGCTGTGGACCCCCTGGATACATCGGTGAACTGGGCCCCTGAGTAGAAGTTGGACTGGGTGCACCAGATGTGGGACTTTGTCCTTGAGTTGGCATTGGCGTGTTGGTTAGGCCTGGTGGTGGGCCTTGTCCCATACTTGGCGAGGGAGTAGTTGGTGAAGAGCTAAACATAGGAATAGTGAAAAATGGTAATCCGAATGGATTTGAATTGCCACCTGGTGAACTGTTTGGAGAATACTGAGTAGAGCCAGGAAGCGGAGATGGACCATTTGGTCCTCCTGTTGTTGACTGTGGTGTTGGTGTGCCCATAGATGGTGGTGGAGTAGAACCACCTGTTGTTGGTGATGGTGGGGAATTATTACCTGTAGAAGTTGGTGAAGAACTAAACATAGGAATAGTGAAAAATGGTAATCCGGATGGATTTGAATTGCCACCTGGTGAACTGTTTGGAGAATACTGACTAGAGCCAGGAGGCGGAGATGGACCATTTGGTCCTCCTGTTGTTGACTGTGGTGTTGGTGTGCCCATAGATGGTGGTGGAGTAGAACCACCTGTTGTTGGTGATGGCGGGGAATTATTACCTGTAGAAGTTGGGGAAGAAAAATACATAGGAATCGGGAAAAATGGAGACCCTGATTGATTCGGGTTCCCACCAGGTGAACTATTTGGAGAATATTGAGTAGAGCCAGGAGGTGGAGGTGAACCATTTGGTCCTCCTGTTGTTGACTGTGGTGTTGGTGTGCCCGTAGACGGTGGTGGGGTAGAACTTCCTGTTGTTGGCGATGGCGGGGAATTATTACCTGTAGAAGTTGGGGAAGAAAAATACAAAGGGATCGGGAAAAATGGAGACCCAGATTGATTCGGGTTCCCACCAGGTGTACTATTTGGAGAATATTGAGTAGAGCCAGGAGGTGGAGGTGAACCATTTGGTCCTCCTGTTGTTGACTGTGGTGTTGGTGTGCCCATAGATGGTGGTGGAGTAGAACCTCCTGTCGTTGGTGATGGCGGCGAATTATTACCTCCTTGAGGACTTTGCATAGGTGTTTGAGGTCCTAGACCAGTTATAGGAGGATTAGGAGAAGGCCCACTACTTTGGGGTGGATTTCCTGTTGGATTCTGCGTAGAACCAGGTGTTGGATTTTGTCCAGGTCCCTGACCTCCTGGTGAACCAGATGGGTTTCCAGATGGAGGATGATCATGACCTTGACAAGAGTCATGATCGGTGATATTAGTTTCTGTATTTACATTCACTCCATTGCCATCTGTGTTTATAGAATTGTTCACTTGAACGCTATCCTGACCACCGTCAAGATTAGCATTTACAGTGGAAGAATAGCTAAACGGCTCCGAATTATTAACCATCAAATCCCCATTTGCCGCCTGTTGAGTGAGAGCATTCTTAACTTGTATGCTATCATCGCGTGCTTCGATCTGGAATGGTGAAAATTCTGTCGATGGAAAACACGCTAGAATCTAAAAAAAAAAAAAGGAAAAAAAGGGGAAAAACTTCATTTGAATTTCAATTTTAAAATATTTTGGATTTAATGTATGATGCTAAGAAGACGATAATCAGTCATTGAGGATGATATAAAAATTCATCGATTTAGCCTACCTGCAGAATGCTGAATAGCAAACCACTCTGTAGCACTAGGTTCATGGTGTAATCGGAGAAAACTCGTAATTGAATTTATTTCCACATCCAATATTTTTTCGTTTATATATATGTCATTTTGCGTGTCTAATTGCTATTTTACAGTTACTATTCGAAAATTTTCTTATCAAACACGTACTATACTGCTAGCATGTGATGAATACCAAATGAATAAAAAAAAAAAGAAATTGCTATGTCTGACAAAAATGATGATGAATTGGAACTTCTATCCCACGTAAGTGAATTAATAACGTTATAAATTAAAGATCATTCTACGATTCGTACTTGTGCAATTTTTTGTAAGTGCAAAATTACTGAGTTGCGTGTTTAATTTACGACTATTATGTTTAAAAGTAGGTTTAATGTGAATAATTTTTTTTTTTTAATTTGTTATGTGAATTGAAAGTGAAAATATGACTGAAATTTTGATTGTGTTCCTTATGAAAATTTAGTGTTCCTAATCGTATTTGTGATGTTATGTTTATTTAGGTAACGTATTTATTATGTAATTGACATTTTTCTGCAAATTCAAATAAGTTGTTAATTTTCTAGGATTTTCTATTTCTTCTTCATGATATTTACTTAAATAAAATTTCGATGTGATTTTGAATATGAATTGAATTGTGTTTTATTTTTGAAAGCTTTTGTGTGATCATGTTACCTACTTATTTCAAGTATTGTATTCAAGATGAATTTTTTTTATTGAGATTTTGTAGATATTTTCAAAATCTTGATTAATTATATGGCAAGGAATTGTTGGGTTGTGACTTATGAGCTTACTACTTACAGGAAAATCTGTATCTTCATATATCAGTGTCTTGGGAAGAGTAGTTTGAAAGGAAAATTAATGTTTGTCTCCGTTTAGCTACTAGGTAAGTAGAAAAGTACTTTTATTAAAAATAATAAAACAAACATACCTATCTGATATTTGAATTCTATTTTGCAAAATAGCATCGCAATGCATTGCTGATGAAATAAAAAAAAAATTCTCTGCAATATTTTTTCGTAGAAGGACAGTAGGGTATTGAAGTGAATAGCTGAAATCGTCAAATGGCACATCTAAGACCTGCTACTAAATTTGCATTCTACATTTCAATCCTCTAGCTCAATTTTGAGAGGACATATGCGTGCCACCAACTCGATAAATTGGAAAAAAAGGTCAAAAAAACTGATTTCTTTGTGCTGTGCGGGTATGCAACGGGGATGAAAAGTTGAAACCCTCAAAATGCACACCTGGAACCTCTATCAAACCTACATACAAAATTTCAACCTCTTAGCTCAATTTGGAGGGCAGATACGTGAGAAATGGTCATTTTTTAGGGTCAAAAAAAAAAGAAAGCCTCATATATTTTCTCCTAATTGACCTAGGAGGTGATTTTTGGATTTATTGTATAACTTCAGATTCTATTTTATTCCTAGGTACCCCTTCCCCTCAAATTTAAGCATAACTGAATTTTGAACCAAGGTCAACCCTACTCATATGTATCTCACTCGTTACCGATCTGAGCCTGTTGGCCGAATTCGAATAATTTTGGTCCGTATCGAGCTGAATAGATGAACTTGGGTTTTTGGTGGAAAAAAATATAGGTGAATAAAAATCAATTTTTTTCGTAATCAGTATTGAAGAAGAGGAGGGTTCAATGGGGTTAAAAAGTCTAAAGCCCCAAAAAAGGCACATCCAATGCTCCTACTAAATGTACATACCAAATCTTAACTTTCTAGCTAAATTTGAAGGGGAGTTATGTGAGCAACAAACTTGAAAAATAAGGAAAATCTACCAAAAAACTACATTTACGGGGCTGTGAGGGAATACAATGAAGCTGAAAAATCGAGACCCCCACCCCCCAAGTACTTTTAAGGTTCCTACTGAATGTACTTGTACATACCTAATTTCAAATTCCTAGCCCAATTTGGAGCGGAATTATGCGAGGAACAAACTCAAAAAACTCAAAAAAAGAGAAACTCTGACTTAGAAACCACATTTTTGAAGCTGTGAGGGGACACAATGAAGCCATGAAGCTGAAAAGTCGAGACCCCGAAAAGGCACATGTAGGGCTTCCTTTTTCAAGGTCATAAAAGGGAAAAACCCTCACATCTCCCCTCCTAATTGACCTAGTGGGTGGATTTTTGGATATTTATTCAAAGAGGAATAATTTCTGTGTTTTTAGCCCCTCAGCACCGCCTCTCATGAAATGGGGCAAAACTGAATTTTTACTCAAGATCATCCCCATTCGTATATTCCTAATCCGTCGTCAAACTGAGCCGACTGACCAAATTGGAGCGATTTTGGTCAGTATCGAGCAGAGTAAATCATTTCAATATTCGGGGGAGAAAAAATAAAAAAAATAAAAATTAATATCTGATATGTCCAAAAATTGTCTTAATGATTTTCTAGGACCCCAAAATGGATTTTGTTGGTATTCCCTCCTCCTCCCCCCCAAAACTGCCGTTGGTCGATAGACAGTAATAGCTCGATTTTCATGGACAATATGACTTAGAAAATCAGGCTAAAAATAAAAATAAATATCTAACATGGCCAAAAATGGTCTTAATGATCTTCTAGGACCCCAAAATGGATTTTGTTGGTATTTCCCCTCCCCCCAAACGGCCTTTGGTTAATAAACTGTAATAACCTGCGTTTCTACTTATATGTATCTAATCCGTCGCCAAACTGAGCCGATTGACCGAATTTCAGCGAATTTTGTTAGCATCAAGCGGAGTAAATAATTTTAATTTTCGGGGGAAAAAAATGAATACCTGACTTCACCAAATTGGCTTTAATAAACTTTTAGTACTCCAAAACGGATTTCGTTGATACTCCCCCCTTCTTCTTTAACTTCTTTTGGTCGATATATCGTAATAGCCTGGTTTTCATCAACAATATAACATTGAAAATCAGACTAAAAAGTACGATCTCATAATACATTTTCTAAATAGTTTTCGAATAAGAAAATACGCTAATTATGTATTTTAATGTAATATCCATTAAAGTTTGTGAGACATAATATGAGAGAAGTAATATTATCGATAAATAGGTTCTTACTTCTTACCTATACAAAATTAAGGATTCAAATCATAAAACCTATCTGCATAAAAGAAATGAGATTTTTTACAAGTGATATTATCCGGTTAGATAACTTGCATATTGCGTACCGGTTTTTAATTTTGGAAGATTTCATTTCCGAGGTGGTTTCAATTTGCATCCCAAAAATCAGCATGCTCCATTTTCAGGTCGATTGTTAAAAAAATCAGAATTTGTCTTCTTTTAAAGTTGAAGAGATTAGAGAGTTGAATTGAACGTACAATTTGAAACAAATGGTTTAATTTTAATGAAATTGTCCTACCTGTCATATACACTATGAACATACCTAACGGACTTATGAAGCATGTAAAAATGTGTTGGTAAGTAAATAAAGGAAGTAAGTAGGTAGGTATACGTATAGGTAGGTATGTTATTTTTTATTTTGCCACTTGTTACTTTATTAAAAGATAATATTTATTTCAATGTTCAATTTATACGGTTCATGTCACAATTTCCTTCATTTTAAATTATAATTAATACGCAATTGGTACTAAATTTTTTACTAGCGACAGAAATTATAATATTGCTGGCGAAGTTAAAATTAATTTTGGAAAATTACCTCGGGTGAAAATTTCAGTAAAATCGTATGCATGGGAGTCGAGTAATAAATTATTAATTAATTTAAAACAAGTGAAAAAATCAAGAAATATCATACTTACGGTACATGTCCCCCCTCCCCTGCAAAAACCATGCTTCCTGACAACATCACGCCTATGCCACGTGAAAGGGGATACAATTGACTATTTATGCTAAAAATATCAGCAAAATCGTAAGCATAGGAATCGAGTAATAAATTTTTAATCAATTTGAAACATGAGAATTTATGCTGAAATGATGAATTTAACGAACATGTGCCCCTCCCTCCGGAAAACCATGCTTCCTGACAACATCACGCCCATGTCACCTGAAAAGGGGTACAATCGACTACCCCTGGTAAAAATTTCATTATTTCAGATTAAATTCTCATGATTTAATAAATTCACTTTTAGCGTTAATTGCTTGTTGCATTATAAATTAGGAAAATTAACTTTTACACTAGTGTAAAAGTTAATTTTCCTAATTTATTAAATTCTCATGTTTCAAATAAATTAAAAATTCATTACTCGACTCCTATGCATACGATTTTACTGAAATTTTCACCAGGGGTAGCCCATTTCACGTGGCATAGGCGTGATATTGTCAGGAAGCATGAATTTGATTGAAGAAGCATGCGTTTGTTCGCTCTGACATGTGACTTCTTTTGAAGTTTTTCTTCAGATATGGCTCACATGCATCAAAATATCATATACCGCTTATAAATACCTTTATTTTCCGTGTTTGTACCTGATTATTTCAAATTCACAAAATGATCAAAAAGATTGCTCAGTTTTGCTCGTTATTGTGAATTTTTGAAAATTTTAATTTTAATTTTCCAAAATTAATTTTAACTTTGCCAGCTTATTATAATATATTTTGGATTTCTAAAATTTTTCCCGTCAAGGTAAGTTCCCTTCGATTACCAAAATAGGCAACCGTAATAACTTCGCAAAAATACAAAATGAAATTTAAGTCGTGGTCGTATTCGCATAATTTGCTGCAACGAAATCATTTCTAATTCAATTCGTTTCGCTAAAGTATTCATGTTTTAAACTTCAGCTTCAAGGTCATAATATGGAAGCAAACAACAGTAACATATTGTACAGTATATTTATTTCTGAAAAAAAAAAAAAAAAACAACAGATAACGAATAATAATTACAAATTAATTACGGTCAAGATTAAAAATATTTATTTGTTGTTTCTTTTAAAAGCTATTCAAGAAGTCTCGTTTGCATATTTAAAGAATATAAAGGTATGATACGAAGATTAACAGAAAAAAAAATGGATTTTCTTTTTGATTCGTTGTTGGCCATGTTTTCACTAAATTATCTACCTCCAAAAACACTCGCATTTGTTCCTTCGTATGCCTCTAATCACTCTACACGAAGAGAGACGAAAAATTATAAATCATCACAGGTGAGATGAACAAATAGGTAAGCTAGATAAACCATGCTGATAGGTTTAGGTAGAACGGTATACTTCTACGTTTCTAAAAATCATGCCACACATTTACGAGCTGTTTTAAAAACCGGTTTAATTCTTATTTTATGCGCAGCGACCAGCGACGAACACCGTTGTACATTGAATAGATAGGTAAATAATGTTCACGCCAGCGCCATTGCTTTAATAGTAATCCAGGTAAAATTGGCCATTAAGGTTATCGAGGGTGTTGTGATGTTCACGTACGTCGTCGTAGGAGAAAAAAATACTGCATACGAAATAAGCACATATCATCAGGCTTCATTATTTAAAAGCATGTTAACAGAATAACATGGAAGTTTGTACCGTACGTGTAATGAAGGCGATGCTAATGATAAAAGTAGACGAGAACTCGTTTGATAGTAGGTTCATCAGTTCAACTGTATCTTTTATTTTATTTTTTTTATTCGGTGCTTATTACTACGACATTAGTAGATATTACGAGATAGCTTAGGTAGGTAGGTAGAGTAGCTAGGTACATGTACTGAGGGGTGCGGTGAAGGTATATTCTTGAGGAGCAACTCTATAATTTTCCCGTAATTGTCCCATTCAATTTTTGGTTCGCTGAAATCTATACCTGACTCATATCGACAAAAAATATTAATTTCAACGGGAATTTTCAAAAGTCACAATTTTTCTACTCGTCACGACTCCGACTCATGAGCACCTAAGAAAAAATAATAAAAAAACAAAAATTTTTGTCTTTTAACACTCTACAACGTTTGTCCGAACCAATTTTTCGAATTTTCTAGCATAACGACTAATAACTTTTCAAAGGGCAGCAGCCCCTCTTCCTCTTTGAAAAAAGAGGACAGTTCAACATTTTATTCTTATTTTACGTAGTAGTGAGAACAGACGCGGATTAAGATTTTTTCCGCTCGAAGCTTACCACTTACCCGCCCTCTCCCCTCCCCCATTTTAAAAGCTTCATGCCATAGTTACTGCTGAGAATTTTTTTTACTACTTATTTAAAAATATGATAAATATAGGTATTACAGGTGCTACACTACGTATAAAAATGTTTAAACCCTAGACGCACCCAGAAATTTTTAAAGGGGGGGGGGCAAACTGCTTCTGCCCTAAAAAAGGCATTTTCTGCAGGTTGAGTTTCAAATTTTGAAAATCAAACGTAAAATCCTGAGCGCAGCGATGGCGAAATTTTGAAAAATTAGTATTTTCAAGCCCTAAAATGCATTTTTCAAAGGTTGGGGCTCAAATTTTGAAGTTTCATTACGAGTACTAAATTCGATGTAGATGTAATAAAACCTTCAATGTTTTCACTCTTAAAGGAGAGACGCTATAGCCCCGGTAACTCCCTTGTTGGGTGTGCCACTGGTTGAAACGTTGTTTTGAAATAATAATGGAATTAGTAAGTCTTGAGAATTAGAAAATTGTTTTAAAAATTTGGAATAAAAAACATAGTACAATTTACAACTTTCTTCCAACAAACCGCAAAACGGGAATTCTTTCATATTATTTTTAAAAAAATTTCGAAAAATTTGTCGCTCCTAAAATACGGCCCTGAATGAGAAGTACTATGCTAGAAAAATGCTACTAAAAGTGATCCGGATTATTAATTTTTTCCCGTAATCTAATAGGTAGATGTAGGATACCTGCTTGGGTAAGCTGTATTTCGCTCTTTTTGTAACCCTACAAACGATGGGGGTCGCTATAGTTGCGAAATGACCTTAAAACGGTGTGATAAAAATTTCAGCTCAACGGCTCAATTTCAGCCTAATTTTCTACAGGTTATACGATCAAATGAAAACCAGAGGCTATTGCAGATTATCAAATTACGAAGAATGGGGGGGGGGGGGGGGGGGGGGGGAGAATCGACGAAATTCGATTTGGGGATAAATTATAATTATTTTTTAATTTTTTTGTACCGATAATAAAAATTGTTTGCTTCGCTCGATATCGACAAAAATCATTCAAATTTGAAAAGTAGGCTTAAACTGACGGCAAATTTTATATTTTTAAGTAGGGATCACTTTGAGTCAAAATTCAGTCACGTCCAAAATTTGAAGAGGGGTTGCTGGGAGGCACAAATCGCAAAAATTGTTCTTGTTTCCGCCGAATGATAGGAAATCTAAAATGGTATAACATTTTCAAAAATGGGCCTCCTGGGTTAATTTAGAGGGGAGGTATGGGGTTTTTTCAATTTTTCGACCTTGAAAATAGACTGTTTCAACGATATCTCTCCTTCAAATTGTGGTAGGGGGGTTGAAATTTGACATGTACATTTAGCAGAGGCCCTAATGTATCTGGGGGGGGGGGTCAACTTTTCAGCTCCATTCATCCTCTCACAGCCCAAAAATGTAGTTTTCTTTGTTGGTTTTTCTTATTTTACAAGTTAGTGGCTCGCATATCTCGATCTCCCCTCCGAATTGAACTAGAGAGAGTTGAAATTCGGTATGTATATTGAACAAGGGTTTTAAATTTGCCTCCCGGTGGGGGGGTTCCAGACATTCACTCGAATACCTACCGATACCTGTATCATTAAAAAAAAACGCACATCGTATTACGCTTCTTTTTTTGATGTTTTTTTTTTTTTTTGGTCCAAGATTAGTTTGTTTTCACCAGAGATTTACTTTTCGAAAACGGCCAGAGCCGGAGCCAAGGTTTGTTTACAAAAATACGACCTCTGATTGGTTGATTTTTGTATTATGCGCGCACAGATTTCGTACAGACCTCATTTTTATTCTTTTCAAAAAATGACACCGGCCGTAGTTCTTATCAGCTAACTGGGAGTTGTCTTATAAAAGAACAATTTGGACCATTTGTAAAGTTGATACTGTTTCACGATTGGATAATAACTAATCATTTTCGAATTTTTGCTGCGGAATTTTTTTTTAGAAATTGCAATCAGTCTTCACTGAATAATTCAGTGAACCTTATTCTTGTTCTTTTCATTAATATGTTTTGGTCCTGTTTTTTGTAAATAAATCGTGGCCCAGGCCCGGCCTTTTTCGAGAAAAAAAACTACCGTTTATATTGTCCGTCCAATATAGCTTGAGACGTTCCCCTAATTTTTGAAGTAGGCAAAAAGCGTTACATTCAGGGGTTCTTATTT
>FIZR01028706.1:0-15271 GCA_900060175.1 Ferrisia virgata
GGGGGGGGGGGGGGATAACAAATGAAAATAAATGTCTGATATGGCCAAAAATTTTTATAGCCATCTGATGAAGTGTACCCTCGGGATTTTGATGGAAAGTGGTCACAGTGGTAGCCCCTGACCTAAGTACCACACCCCCAAAATTGTAGCTGCCAGTTTTGAGTTTGGCTTCCAGAATGAAAATTTAAAGTTATAAGAATTTTTAAATTGTCATCCAAAAAATTTTTCAGAACAAAAAATGGAATGTGCCACTGTCATTCTTGAGTCAACACGAACAAAAGTAGTTATGTGCACTTGTTGCCTATCAGCAATATTGAAGGGCCTATAGGTGATAATAACTTTAGTTTACTTCTCAATGTACTATTTAGGTTACCCATCAAAATTTTTTCCCGAAATAAAATAACAAAAATACACACAAATACAAATTTAATATTTATCCAATTCTAAACATTTTAAAAATATCCAGAAACAAAAAAAAATCCAAGAAAGTAAAACGTTAAAATTTAAATAATATGGAAGATGATACACCATCAAGAGGGTAGGCTGAATCTGCGCCTTACATGATTTTTATGTATGCAACATTTTAAACCAGGCGAGTTTTTTACATTATGAAAACTACCAGCATTTTTTTTTGGAAATTTTAAATTGATGTAGAATATGAAGTTATTATATGACCTGTAACCCCATCAATATTGGCAGTAGGCAAAAAATGCTCATAACTGTTTTTGTTTGTTTCGACTTAAAAATGGTAGATACACATTTCTTCTTTTAATATTTTAAAAACATTTTGATCGCAATTTTATAAATTTCAAAATTTTAAATTTTCATTAAGGGAGCTAAACTCAAAACTGGCAGGTAAAATTTCGGTAGAGGGGAACTCGGATCAGGGGCTATCATTGAGACCAGTTTCCATCAAAATCCCCGGTGATCTTCTAGGACCCCAAAACGTATTTTGTTGGTATTTCCCCCTACCCCAACCGCCGATGGTCGATAGATTGCAATAGCTTGGATTTTATTGACAATATGATATAGAAAATCAGGCTAAAAACTTGAAAATAATGTCGAAAATGAAGAAAGAAATCATTCGAATCGGTATTTTACAGCTCGAAAAAACGAAGTACACAAAAAAAACATTCAAATAACATCTAAAAGAAGAAAAAAAATTTTTCAAAATATAATTTTATACGTAAATCAAAAACCGCGAATAATCGAATGACTCTTCAGATAATTCCAATTTGCCAATTTGTCGTAAAAAAAAAAAGTAAAGAATCGCTCAAAATATTATTTCTCAGCACACAGAATGACACCACCTTTGAAAAATTCAACTCGACGAATAAAATTATCGCATAAAAAAACAACACGTTTGCTTTAAATAGGTACACGTGGTATTTTTCAGACGAATCGAATAAACAAACATAACAGCAGATGAAATTATTTAGATTTTGTTTCCTTAAATGACAAATACTCGCATATTGCCAACAATCATCATCTTCGTTGTATTTTTAATGATATATACCCTCTTCATTCGCCACACTTCCTTTCCATGATATTTTTACCTAATTAAGTACTATAGCTTCGGTAGCAGGTACACGTGTTTCGACACATTTCCCAAGAAATTTCCTTTTTCGGATGACACTTCCCAATACGTTAGTTAATTCGCGACGATAAAAAAAATTTGCTACGAAATAAAAATAATGAATTGTGTGTTCTTACGCAATTCGCGCAGTAAAATTATTTTATTCGAAGCGTTCATTGTTTCAACTATAAAGTATCCGAACGATCTCGAGTATAAATATTTATTCACTCGAGTTGACGCAAATATTCCAAAATTTATCGTAATTTCAATTTCGAGAGTTTTAATTGATAGAAAGTACTTTACACGTAGCGAATACATGCAAAGAGGGATGTGAAAATAGGAAGCCCTTCACATCGCGAGACACATCTTCCGAGATGAATACAAATTTACCAAAAATCAAGTACACGAATCTGGTAAGTTCTCGAACCAATATTGTGATAAGTAACGACCAGCATAGGCTCGAGGCGACCACGTGTAATTGTTATCGATACCATGATCCATATAGCCTACAGAGAGCGACTTCCGAAACTCGACCAAACGAGCCAGCTCGAGATAGATGTAAGAAATGATTGCCAGGTTTTAGCTAATTTATTAGACGGAAAAATACGTGATACACGAGGACCTGCTCGGCTCGCTGACGATTGTGAGTTGCTTAATTATCGAGCAGCTCGAATAGTTCGAGAAGTCGTGGAAGGCGTCATAGTTCCGGTCTAATTGCGAAAGGTAACTTCTCGCAGTGGTCAGGTGCGTATCAATATAGGTACTTACAGATGGAAGTACTAATGCTATACGTAGTACGCCTAGTACAGGACTACCTACGGAACGTACATATACAGATGGATACGAGTACGTATTAGATACGTTGGTACGCCAGACTCTTTGGGGGTTTCGCTGTAGTCGTCTTCGTCGGTCAGACCTTCGAATCTACGCTGGTTATTCGCGTACAATGGCACTAGGTTACTGGGCTTGACCAAAGAACATCGCATTTTTACTGCTGCTTGCTTACTACTAGTTTTTTAAAAACACGTTAGACTCGGGACTCGAGATGCTGTAACGCCAGCGCGCCTCAGCCGACGGCGGCCACCGTCTCAGATCAAGCCGATACTGGCGCTTGAATGGCCAACTTAATAAAATACTAATTAATTATATAGCAATCGGCTGTCTTCCGCGAGTTCCGTGGTTTATTTACCGCGATACACCTTTACCTAGGTGAGTTTTTGACGAGTACCAATGCCTCGCGAGATATTTAATATAGAACGAATTTCCACCTAGCTACGTTTCATATCAGCTGGAATTTTTCTAAAATGCTATTGTCCCTAAGAGCCGGCTATAAAGTGAGGGGTAAAATATATGAGCCGAAGATCTATATCGTTTCGTAAAGCAGGAAGTTATTTCTCTATTATGGTTGAAAATATACAGCGTGTTTCAGGGTTGAAGTATAAGGTACTTCAGCCGGTGATTAGGCACCATACACAAAGTCTATGGATGTATGTTTGCCTAGTCTCTTTGCCGCAGGCGCTGATCAACCCTTTCAAAAATTTTTTTTACAATTTCATATAAGGTTTTTAAGCGAGTGTAGCTCCAGTACCAATAGAGATAGAGATTTGGAATTTATTCGAGGGAAAACAGAATTTTATCTAGATCACAATAGTGTAGTTGGTTTTTTTGTAATAGCAGGGCAGCTCGAATAATGTAAAAAGCTAAAGATCTTTAATAAGCGTTCATCTTATAAATGTTCAATTTCGAGTATAAAATTAAAAAAAAAAAAAATTACAAAAAAAGAATCGAAATTTAATTGTACCTGTCTCTTGAAGAAATGTAAAAAAAATCTTCACATAGTAAAATAATGAAAAAATCGTTCACAATGTCGATTTCCACCTAAAAAGATGGGAAAAACTAAAAAAATTTTTTCAAACGTTTAGAAGAACTACTCAAAAAAATATTTTAAATTTTCAACCTAAAGGAAGATGAAAAAATAAATTAAAAAGTCAATTTAGAATACAAGAAATTTGAAAAAAAAAAAACTAGGAAACAATGTTGAAAATTATCAAAAAATGGGTGAAAAATTAACTAAAATGGATAAAACGATAAGAAAATTGATCAAAAAACACGATAAAATGTGGAAAAAAGGATATAAATTGACCTACTTAAATCATGAAAAAAAAATCATTAAAAACTATCGAAGATTCGGTAAAAGTTTAATAAAAGTAGTCACAAAGTGCAAAAAATTGATCAAAAATAATATTGAAAAATTGATGAAAACTGTGCTAAATCATGAAAAAAATTGTTGAAAATCGTCGAAAATTTGGTAGAAATTCGATAATACGTAATTCGTAAATAAAGCAAAAAATTGATCAAAAATAAAGAAAAAATTTTGAAAATTGAGTAAAAATTGACCAAAAATATGAAAAAAATTGTTAAGAAATCAAAAATTTAGTAAAAATTTGATAACCTTTAGTAAAAGTTTGATAAAATTTAGTAAAAAGTGTCAAAAAATTGATCAAAAATTACAAAAAAATGTTGAACAATTGGTATAGATTGATCTAAATTATGAAAAAAAAATCTTTAAAGTTACCGAAAATTTTTTTCAAATTTCCAAAATAAAAAGCGCAAAGAAATAATGAAAATCACGATAAAACATCGCGAAGCAATGATTTTTACCTAATCAGCATTGCGCGGAGGAAGAGTTCAATGGGGTTAAGTCGTTGAGACCCCCAAACAGGCACATCTAGGACCCCTACTAAATGTATATACCTAATTTCAACTACCCAGCTCCATGTGGAGGGGAGTTATGCGAGGAACAAACTCAAAAAATTACAGAACCTGGGTCCTGTTGGGTACAAAATCGACTTCTTTACCAATTCATCTGCAGTAGCAGTTAGCATAAGAAGACCCAAAGGGCGTTAACTACTTCATTTTTTGGTCCTGACAATGATACAACATTTACTTGACAAGGTATTGGAACCTTGATGGTATGCTATTGACATAATAATGTGCCACGTATGTGACACAGTAGTGGCGTGCTTCTGACAACTGTGTAAAATCAATTTGATACTGTTGTGACATGTTTTTAAAGTTACGTGGACTTATTGCCATATGAATGACATCGGACGTGCTTTTGACTTGATTATGACACTAACGTGACTTGTGACATATTTTCAGCAGTGTCAAAAATATGTCACAATTGCGTCAGCAATGTGCCAAACCAGTGTCAAAAGTACGTCATAAATGTGTCAAAATAGTGTCAGAATCATGCGAGAACTGTGTCAGAATGGTGTCATAATGTTGTCAGAAGCATGCCAGAACTGTATCAAAATGGTACCAGAATCAAGTCAGAAACATGTCAGAATGGTGTCATAATGTTGTCAGAAGTGTGCCACTCCTAAGTCACATTAGTGTCATAATCAAGTCAAAATCATGTCGGATGTCATTCTTAAAGGCTCTAGTGCACCATGCCACAACTGTGTCAAAAAAGTGCTAATAACATTGTCAATAACATGCCACTACCATGTCACAAAATGAAAGTCTACCATTTATATGTCATTAAAGTACCAAAAAAAGTGCCATTCATACGACACATTTGTGCTACGATAGTGCTACACAATTTGTGTCAGAAATATGCCATTCGTATGCCGCAAACGTGTCAGCTGAAACATCAACTTCATGTCAGAAATATGTCATTTATACGTCATTATTGGGCCAACGAAAAAACCTGAAACTCAAAAATTCGCCAAAAGTTGACCACTTTTATAGCATAGAATTTTGATAGCGTGTCTCTGATGTGAAATTGACACAGTAATTGCAATGCCCATTAAAGTAGGCGAAGCAATCGTTATTCTGATTGGTTAAAACTTTTTAAAGCGGACTCTTATGTGTACTGACTTGAAAATGACGCGTCACATGACACCAAACTGACAACATTTGCACGACGGGATTGCTAGAAATTTTAAAATTTGGCTAGTGCATAGATTTTTCATTATTTTAAATGTTCCTTTTCTATGGTTACGACTTCTTAACTTCTGTCAGTTCTCTTTCCTCAGCATAATAAATAAAAAAAAATGGATTTTCAAAAGAAAACCGAGTATTAAAAAAAAAAAATGATTAAGAAAGTCAGAGTTTGACAAATCTAGACGTTTCGATTCAAAAATAATGATTTTACACAGTTCTTTATAAAGGCAAATTTCAGTCTAGAAGAATTTTCCAATTATTTCAAATATTTTAACACAGGATCAAGTATCACTACACAACTACCTAATTACCTACTACATAAGTAAAAAGATGTAAAATCAATATTATTATTTTTTTTTTTTGTTCAAAATCTATATGGAATAACGTAGGTAAGTACAATACGTCGAGTGAAAAATCCGGTCAACGAACCAGGTTTGTTACGCGATATAAAAAATCCTATATTATATTATCTTTAGTCTAGGTCAATATATCACCGCTTGCGTACAATATTATCCAGTATTTCGGGGAGAGAAAAAAAAAATCGCATATCACACATTCAAATACCGCATTACACAACAAATCCTTACAAATACATATTTTTGCTTCACCTACTAAAAAAATACCTGCATCGTAAGAGATATACGAACATATTGTACACGATATCCATCACACCAGCATACAACGAGTAAGGAAAGAAAAAAGAAAAAAAAAAAAAAAACTTCACCGTAGCATTGACAAACCCAGAAGCAAACACACGTCTTGTGATCGCGTTCTTCGCTTCATCGGGCATTCGCTACAGCCGATTGAAAAATTCATTTTTCCATCGTAACCCCGCCTGCGTTAACCTACTTTTACTTTTGGCTAATTGTATAGAATTTCACTCAGATCATCATCATCGTCGTCGTCGTCGTCGTCGTCATCATCATCATCATCGTCACATGTATTTATACGGTGGCTAGGTAGGTGGACAGGCGAGTAGACAGGTACAGGTAGCTAGCTATAGGTACGAGATACGAGTATATTGGGAATTTACATATTTGGTGTAATTGTAAATTGAAATAGCTCGTATTTATTGTCACGGTGTTGTTTACTCATTGTTAACGCGGCCAGCATGACGTGATAATGCGTAAATGTCCATCATGGGTCAGTTGGACGGCGGTGGCGATTCGAGACGTGGAACGGGGGAGGAAGGGGGAGGGTATAAATTTCTACCATTTATAAAATAATGATAACCTAAATACTCGAGCTAATTTTTAATACACACCTTATAATAACACCACAATGAGCAGAGCAGAGCAGATCGAGAACAATTCTACTGATTGTAATCGCGGTTTACCTAGCACAAATCAGACGACATTTAACCCAAACTAGGTAGTTGCAGATTGATAAGACCAAGACTGTATGATGGCTTATCGGGAATAAAAAAGCATCATCGTCGTACTCTCTCAGCACGTTTAAAAAAGAAAAAAAGAAAAGTTTTGAAAACCGCGTGTAAAAAAGTTTCGAAAGTCAGAGACAAGAACGAATGATTAAGACAACAGTACCCTCGTTTATCTGTCCGCGGACACAAATCGTAGATATATTCGTACGTACGACTACGTTTATAGGTAGCCTAGGTACATATATCTGCGATGGTTTTTTTTTATCCAAGTTCGCGCGGATGATACAGGGAAGAAAGGTAGGAAAGAAAAAAAAAACCGAATAACAGATACACGCAGAAAAGCAGCATATTCACTATGTAGCATTTTAGTAGGTAGTACGTGTTTAATGCAAAAAGCACGTTCTACGACACATTCTTATGCGACTTTATCTGCTGCTCCGTACGGTACACGCTGAGCTCGGACATTTATCAAAATGATTTTTCGTTCGGTATGCCATCTCGTACAGTCGAGTCGTCGTTTAGCTGCCTCAACCCGAAGCCCGAAGAAGTTTTTAAAACCGTCTCGAAACGCGGCTAAAAAACTAGTTTCAAAACATTCGGACTCGGACACGACTTTATACCGAGAATCGCCATTACGAGATTCTTTAACAATAAAACTATAAATTGTAAATAGTCGCCGCGCCATTCCGCGCTCCCGTTCCACCATTACTAACATCTAAATTCGGTTTCGTACAATGCCCTTCTTATATGAATGTAGTTTATATAAATGGTGTACCTCCTATATGTACGTATGTATATGTGGTGTGGTGTGGTACGTATATAAAATGCAGTAATGCCCTGCCCTTCCGTTGGCTATTCGACGTCACAAATCGTTTTTGTGGAATTTGTCCAAGTCCGACTGTTTGCGTAAATTGTGTCCATGCTGGTACCGTTAATACATCATCCATGGAAGTATATACCTATGTTGTGTATTACCTTTTACATGCGAAATCATCCGAAACGCGAACTCAATTCAATCAGTTATGATGGTAAAATCGTATGGAAGATGTAAGAGGATTTATATAAATACCTAATCACAAATCGAGTAACACACCACAGGTACAGAGGAGGTCGAATCGAGCAACTTCTTAGGCACACTCAAGATTCAAAATTTCGCCTCCCTCAACATTGTTTAATATTCACTATACCGAATTAATTGCCTTTCTCAACTGCCTCCCATTTCTATCGGGAAGAATAACTGTTACCTCCATTAATATGGGGAAGAGCGAAGCACAAACTCAAAAAAGAAAAAAAGAAAACTCGACAAAACAAAATGTTTTTTCCAGGTTGTCAGGGTGCAATGGAGCTTAAAATTCAAAACCCTCTAAGGACATATCTAAAGCCTCCGGCTATATTTTTTACCTTTATTTTAATGAACAAATTCCATTAAATCTCCCCTTTCCCTGAAAGAAAAATGTGACCACTGAACTTGAAAAACTTGTGAAAATTGAAAGCCTTTCTTTTCCTTCATAAAACCTACAAAAAATAAGCTCTCGGTAGTAACAATATTAGGGTAAACGTGATTTTTATTTTTATTTATAAAAATGGCATACCTACACCTTTAAAAGAGACCCATACTCTTAATAACTTTTTATGATAGTTAGAAATGCAATTTTTTTCAATATTTCGCCATTACTTCGCTTGGGCATGTGCACAAGTCTCGTCTATCTGCGCTATTCACTTAGTTTATGTAACTAAGAAAAACTTGACCAACCCCTTATCCCAGTAAACACTCTTGGCTACTCTAATTTACTTGTTTTTTTAAATTCGGGTGAAAAAATTTCCCAAAGCTGAAGATATAGGACAGCCCTGAACCGGAGACTCATGCCCATGTAACTATTGACTAATCTCGACTCAAATACCCATAGATAAATTAGGGTTGAAATTATGCTTGTCAGCTTTTTCTCTTCTACCTCAACAGCAAATTCTATGGGCGCGCATGCTTTACATATCAATCAATGGTCAAGTCAAAGGCATCCCTCACAGAACAGAACAAAACATAAAAACCAGAACAGAACAGAAAGAAACAGAACAGAGCAGAATGTTACCAATTCCATAATCGTAATTGTTTGATAGTCAAATTGTGAACATGTTAAGAGGGGGAGGTTTGGCAAATTTTTTCAGAGGGTGCAAATGACTGCTTCAGCGGGTGCATTGTCCCTTCTTACCCCACCCCATCGCCCTCTACGGACCTGTCTGTGAGTAAAGTATTGTAAACAATGACTTACTTAGTGGCATTTCTCTTATTCTTACTGCGATGAAAAAATATCTTACCTGCAACAAAGAAAAAGTAAAAATACATTAGGCAAATTAAATAAAATTTGCAGAAAAATTTGATTATGTTACATTCATTCTAAACTAAATTTCATGGATAAATCACCTGAAATATTAATTAAAAATGGGGTTGAATAGCGAAGCTTATACGAAATGATACTTCAAGGTGCGAATAAAATTCATTCATTTCGTTTTAATATCCATTCCTAGGTTTCCTACTAATGCACTAGAAGTTTGATTGATCATAGGACCATCCCTCTCAAGATTATAGGAAAAACTTCGATAGCTCATTTTGTAGGGAATTCAAAATAAAATAAAATATTACTCAACTATTTTAATCATAAGATAAATAATTAACGAGCTGAATGTGAAAAACTAATAAACCATGGAGTGGTTCGCTCTGGGCTGAGGAATTAAAAATTCTAGTACAACTGCATTATACATAGATTCTTGAAGGTATCATTCTGCAGCCCCCTCCCCTCATCCCTTCCCCTAAATGTAGATACAACCTTTTGGTCTGATTATTCTTATTGCAATTCGTCCAAGCTAAAGGGCTAGAATACTTCGGAATATTTAAAAAAAAAATTGACTAATTCACTGATGGAAACATAAATGGCTTCCTGTAAGCGTTGTTTAACAATTGAATGCATCCAAAAATGCTCAATAGCTTCAGAACACAGTCCATTTCAATACAGAGGGTGAAAAAAATTTTGAAATCGAAAATATAACTATATAATCATTCCATCAGCCTTCACCAAGAACACTTAATCCGATTCGGTACGAGGAGACACTAAATTCCTAAAGTAACCATTGAACTCAATTCAGAATTTCTCAGAAGGTAAAAAATTAATGCGTAGTTACTAATTGATGATTCATTAAACAAATTACTCGTATCTTACGATAAATTCTGTAAATTGAAATTCCAATCCATAAAATGAATTTCATAATGAATTTCATAGCTCAAACATAACTTTTCATTCCAAGTCAATCGCAATCGAAAACAATTAATAAATGAATTTCCATTGATGGAATAAAATCTCTCTTTCACGTTTTTATTGCCACTAAAGAAATGAATCTTCGTTCAAAATTGACTTTGCTAACCCCAAGCATCTAATTCGTTTTCGATAAACGTGTTGTAAACATTTTTGAATTATCCATATTGAAAACGTGGGAACATTTATAATTTTAGTTATTTCTTTGTTTTTAAAATTAAAAAACTATCGTTATTTTTAATCGCAAATTTTCGTAAGATTAGATTAAAATAGTTTTCAAAATCGAGCGAATAATTTTTTATTACTTCTAAATATTGAGTCCGATCTTTACCAATCAATAATTTTTAATATCAGTAGATCTAGGTACGTAATTTTTTAAGAAATATTTTTCAAAGCGTGCTTTTCACCCGACCTTTCTATCAATACGACGATTAGGTACATTTTCAGATAAGCAACATCATCAGCAATACCAGCACATTGCACGACGACAATGAAACTCGTATCAAATCGTGAAATCGCTATATATAAATAAAAGTATAAAGGGAGTTAGTTCTAATTCGCAATATCGATAGGTAGCTGATAAACCAGCATTATAAACCTCTTATATATGGAGATAAAGGTTACCTCGAAATCATCGAATGGTAAATGTTACGTGGAAAAATGCGTCGTCATCTTGTTTTACGCATCTTATCAACTGAATTAATAATTTTATCTTTGAATAAACAGCATTACATATATTTCGACGACAAATAGACGCTACAGTATAGATTATTAGGAGGAAAAAAAAACCTATATGACCTTTGCACTAATCCATTTATAGCGGGGTACAATTCGATGCAAATCACAAAACCGTTTAAACGAGTTGGACGTAACAAGGATATCGAGCCCAGTTATCGATACCTATAGCCTATAATGCCCATAAAGAGGATGATAATAATAAAAAAGAAGAGGAATCATGGTTCGATTCCGTGTACATAGGTACCTACTGTTACGTACATAATCGAATGTCCAATATTATTATCACCGAGTCGTTGAAAATAGCCATCATTCTGAATCATGTACCAATATTGCCAACGCGACGGTTATTCACACTCTTTAAACCATCTCAAAAATACTCTCTGGTTATCTCACAGTACAGATAGGTTAGGTAGCATATTACTCATATCCGGCCATTTCGTAAACTTACACCATATTCATCTCGTACCACAGTCCTGCTCACGTTCATGTACGCTAAATGATGAGAAAAATGCATCGCAATCAAAAGACCGAACCCGACACATCATCGAATTAAGAAACTGTGACAATTCGGCCCTTGTACCTAAACGTATATTTCTCTCTTGATGTCCATTGTACTGTGCATACATACAAAATGAGTTCTTCAGTGATTAACACGCTAAGAATGTCGTAGTATATTCGTATTCGCGTATTATATCAGGTTATTACATGTACCATACGTACATATGTATCTGTACCTACCTACCTAAATGTACGTAGGTAAGCTTTTATGTATTTCGTACAAGTCGTGTACATGTAAATGTATAATCTCATCCGCGATGAATACACACTAAATATGTATTATACGGCGCTATAAAACTTCCGGTTTTGCATAGAGACATGAAAATTTTACTTCTCTCATTTGGTGCTTTGTTCTACTTCTTTACGGCGACATTATTTATGAATATGTAAAATGACAAAAAAAATAAATAAATAAATAAAAATCTGCCAATGTACTGTTCTGTAGTAGTGATGATGGACCACGAACCTACCTACATAATGCAATAGGTTTAGGTTCTAGGTAGGGGTAGCTTATGTCAGTAGTGTACAGAATATTGTCATGCAAACTTCATTAACAATTCGGTATTCTCTGTGTTTTTTTTTTTTTTTTTGTATAATTTTTTCACGCGAAGTACAAATATGTTAGCATGATACGACAAACAGAAGGCCGGAACTACGGATTGTTATCACGATAGCCGGAAACTGCGCGATGTCGGTGAAAGATAGACAAATTTTTTGATCGATGATTAACATGTATACGAATGTAGGTACCATACTTGGCTACAGCGAGATGGGCTGCGGCTTGCGGGACATGTACAATACGATGTTGTTACACGAGTCAAAGAGTCATTCTACATTTATGCATATGACAATATGGCCTATTTTATGAGCTACATGTTACTTGTAAAATTGAAATTAGATGAGATACCTGCAGGAATTAGCACCGAAGTTTGCAATGAGGCCATAAGTAATATGAACTGATTTAGATGGATAAATATTTTGAACCTGAGTGAGTATGGAGGGAGGAGGAGAGAATACATTTTACTTCGCTGACAATCCTTACACTTTCAATATTACTTCGGGCCATTCTCTCATTCTTCTTGAATCAGCTCAGGGTAAATAATAGTGGCGGAGCCAGAAATGGGTCACAGGAGGGGGGAGGAAGGTTAATTTTCACTATTTTTCGGATTCTAATTTATGAAAATGAATTAAATAATATTTTCGAGCAAAACGAAGGCGAAAATTTTGAAAAAATATCAAAGAGTGCATTTTAAGAAGTTAGAAAAAAAATTAAACATAAAAAAAATTCATCGCTTTGCGATACTTTTCCAGTCTGATTTTCGTGACATATTGCAATCATTAGGATTGAAAAAAAGCATCGCTTTTGGTCAGCACTGCGAGTAGGAAGGGCTCAATTGGGCTAAAAAGTCGAAACCCCTAAAAGGCATATCTAGGGTCCCTACTGACCTGTACACAGCTAATTTCAACTTCCTAGCCCAATTTGGAGTGGACCTATGCGAGGAATACAAACTTTAAAAATTAGAAAAATCGATTAAAAAACCAAATATTTAGATCTGTGAAGGAGGGGAGAGAAAAGGGATTGAGAAGCCGACACCCCTAAAAGGCACGTATCATACACTTACTAAATGTACATACCAAATTTCAACGTTTCAACTCAATCTGTAGGAAGTTATGTGAGGAACAAGCTTTAAAAAAACGAATTTTTGTAGCTGTAATGAGGTGCAATGGGGTTGAAAAGTCGAGACTTCCAAAAGGCACATTTCAGGTCCCTACTGAATGTACATATCTAGTTTCAAGTTGCCAGCTCAATTTGGAGGGGAGTTACGCGAGAAACGAACTCAAAAAACGAAAAAAAACGACCAAAAAATCACATTTTTGGTGGAAAGGGGGCAGGGAGTGCCATGAGATTGAAAAGTTGAGACCCTGAAAAGACACATCTAAGGTCCCTACTGAATATACATACCAAATTTCAACTTCCTCCATAATTTTGGTGGGGAAATAGGTCAAAAAAGGGACAAACCTTCATATCACACCTCCTAAATGATCTAGGAGGTTGATTTTTCAGATATGTTACACAACTTTGGATTCTCTATCGATTAACGCAAAAAGGAACAATTTTTGTGCTTTTGGCCTCTCAGCACTGCACCCCCCCCCTCTTCAAAATGGTGAAAAACTGAATTTTGACCCAAGATCTTCCGCACTCTCATATATATCTAATCATCCATCTCTAAACTGAGTCCATAGATCGAATCGGAGAGATCTCGGTCAGTATTGACCAGAGTAAATGATTCTAAGGTTGGGGAAAAAAATCAAAATAAATATCTAACATAGCCAACAATTGTCTCAATGGTCTTCTAGGATCCCAGAATGAATTTTCTTGGTATCCCCACCCCTCATCGCTCTTGGGTGATAGACTGTAATAGCCTGGTTTTCATTGACAATATGACATCGTAAATCAGGCTAATTAGCATAAATGGTGAAAATTTTTCAGGTTTTTTGGCTTCAACGAAGGGGAGGGGTTGAACATTCAAAATTTTCTTTGGCTAAGTGACTAGTACATTGATCACTTATTTGTGGAAATTCAAAGAAAATTCACCCACAAGGTACAATCACTCAAACTCACCGGTTCTGATAAGCAATACTAAAAATAAGAAAAAAAACTAACTAAATTTGCAGAAGCTGTAGTTGAATGTAGGTCCCAATGGGGCGCTTCAAAAATCAAATTTAAAAAATATGGCAACTTATGCTAAAAAAAACTGAGAATTGAAAGAAGAATGACCAATTTTTTGAATTTTTATGTAATTTTTGAAATTTTAGACCAAAAAGATAGGTGGATAATGATCAAGTTCGAGACCCAAAATTTTTACCACATTCATTTGACATCATTTCGCAATTTTTTTACTACTCCGCTCTATCTTTCAAAAAAAAAATTGAACTTGAAACGCTCTAGCACACATGATCCCTTCATGAATTTTATTAATACTGAAAAACAGCGGCCTTCCAAAGCGATGTGCTTTGGAGGGGGGAGGATTGAAATTTACCAACTAATTTAAACAATTTCACCAACTTTCAAAATTTCTAACTGATTTCTCAAAATTTTTTGAGTATAAGGGACGAAAATGCCATGCTACAAATATCACTTGGGAAAAATTTTCAACGAATTTTTTTCAAAAATGAAGATAGAATAATGCTCGAGCGAAGCGAGGCATATTAGAAATAGAGGGTGAAAAAGCGGTGCTCTAGTGCATCGATAAATTCTAAATGCCAAATTTTACTACATGTTAATATTTATTCATTCCGCAAAAGGGTACGCTTCAAATTTATTTTTCCAAAAAATTTGTAGGATCCCTACCTTGGATGTGATTTTACTCTCATGTAAGTCAAGTAGCGACTAGTTTTGATACAAGCCTCATCTCAATATCTAAATATCTTCATCTGTATTTCAACATGAGGCAAAAATATGTACGGTCCACTTTGGTAGGATGAAGGTAGGGTTACCGGATTTAAATATCCTTTGATGTGTTGGAAAATGTAACCGTATAGGTACCTCCCAAGCGAAGGGAGGGTGAACATTTTACAAAATATTCGGTATAATGGGTCACAAAATGATTGTAAACATTGGAAAATGTTGGAATAAAAATTTCAAAACTTTTCACCCTTAAACATCGGTCACTGTGGGCACAAATCCAAAAAGCTTCGGTAGTAAAATTGTCACTGATTCCAAAATTCCATTAATTTTTATTTTTTCCAACTTCTACCAACTGT